>PVJN01000988.1:0-161258 GCA_004026805.1 Lasiurus borealis
ACCAGTGCAAAGATACCTGAATCCTTTATCACAATCAGTATGCATTCTGTTAGCTGTATATGAGAATATCTCCATAATTAATCATTTGCGTTTTTAACAAGTGAATCAGGAGTTTCAGAAGATGCACAGCTACTGTAATCTGAAGGAGCTCAGTAGTTTAAGATAGAAAAAAGTGGATTCATAAAAAAAAATGTCTTCAAAGTTTGTCATGGGTGGTTTTGGTAGGAAAGTTATCAATGTAATATTTAATTATAATACTAGTGGCCCGGTGCATGAATTCATCCACATTGAAAGGAAATTAATTAGAAGGTGGTCAGCAGGGATGGACTGGGTGAGACAGTCCAGATACCTGGAGCCAACATTCTGTGCTCCCTCCTTGGCTGGGTGCACCTGGGGTGGTGACCTGCCTTAAAGGGCATCTGTGGAGTGAGTGGGGTCCCTTCAGTAGGTGGGTCCTTTGGCCTAGTCTGTGGGGATGAAGCCAAAACCAACTCTCTGACATACCATGAGGGGTCCCAGATTGCAAGAGGACGGTTCTCAGGTGACACACCTGGAATTGGGCTCCCTTCTCTTTGGTTCCAAGCTGTGTCACCTGAGAACTGCTACTGCCAAGTCACCGCAGCTTGACAGCTCCTGCATTGAGTGTCTGTCCTTTGGTGGTCAGTGCACATCATACCTACCAGCTGGTTGGATGGTCGGACAGTCGCTTAGATTTTTATATATATATATAGATGGCAACTTGTTTAATAAAAGGACTCTTTATTAAGTTGAGCATCCTAAGTTTTAATACTTTGCTAACAATATATCTGCAAGAAGATTTATGAATTCCCCAAACAAAGAAAAAGAAAGTAAACATCACTTACCTGGAGGGCAGGCTGAAGAAGAGTTAGAGTGAGATAAGGTATACATAAGACACTACAGACAAATCAGGGTGCTACCTGACCCCCAAATAGAATTGAACAATCTTTGACTAGAAAGGGTCTGAAAAACTCCTCTCAGTGATTCATACTGAATTGGTGTGTTTTTCCTAGGGTCCCCTTCATGACCACTGAGACGTCTTGGAGACTTTAGGGGACAAAAGAGGAGTTAAGTGGGTTCACAATTTCCATTAAGATTCGCATGTTACCAAAATGGTTGGTATTGCAACACAGTTAATTACTTGGTAAAGACTGTTAAAGGAGACAGTGAGATGATCGTATTATTCCTTCTCATTCCTGGAAATCTATATATATATATATAGAAAACCCTAAGCAACCATTATGACCCAATGGCTGGAATGACCAGAAAAAGTGGTCAACCAGTCGCTATGAGATGCAATGACCACCAGGGAGCAGACTCTCAATGCAGAGCTGCCCCCTGGTAGTGCACTCTTACAGCCAACCTCCTGTGGCAAACCAACCTTCTGAGGTTCCTCCCCACAGCTGGTCCCTTCCCCCCAACTGTCTGGTCAGCTTCCCATGGCCCCTCCTCCTGTTCCCCCTTCATCCCCAGCTTGCATGCCCTGATCAGCCCACCCTGATTGGGACTCAGCAAGATGGCCCTAAAATATCCTGATCACCGGCCAGACCTAGGGATCCTACCTGTGCAGGAATTCATGCACTGGGCCTCTAATATGTTTATGTTTGTAACTAAACACTTTATAAATTATTTTTCCAAAAATATTTTGTTCCTATATTATATGTACATGCTTCTGTGTGTGTGGGTGCACACACACAAACACACACATACACATTTTATTTTATATACACACCAGGAATTGTGCTAGGTATGTTACACATATATATCCATTTTATTTTTACATATAGAAAGGTGTCATAGCTTGTTCAGGATGCTGTAACAAAAAATTACCGCAGGCTGAGTGGCTTATAAATAATAGACCTTTATTTCTCACAGTTCTGGAGCCTGGGGGCTCCAAGATGATGGTGCCAGCAAGAGTGAGGGTCCACTCTTGAGGTAGGGAAAGTAAGGGGAGTTTGCTGGGGTCTCTTTGAAAACAATAGTAATTCCATTCCCGAAGGTTCCAGCCTCATGGCCCACTTACCTCTCTCTGTGCTCCCATCACCTTAGGGGTTAAGGTTCAATATATGAATTTCAGGGTGATTCACTGGGATCATAGCAAAAGGGCTATTTAGTTTTTAATCAATACTGACAAAATTTCTGTTCTTCTTAAGTGTAATGACTAAGTAGTTGAGTCCAAGGGTGAAAAAACTAAGATAAAGAATGTCCAGCAAAATGTTTTCATGTAAAATGAAGAAAATACAGTACATAACCAATAGATCTTGAGGAACTTCACCTGAGAATGGAAGGTACTACGTGATATACGTGTCAAATGGTTCATTCTATTTAAATATCAGACCTCCTTTGAACCTTGCAGGTAAAAATTTTAAATGAAAATATAGCATTGATTTTATTTCTTGCCTCTAGAGTGAAAACACATTTAATTTATCATTAAACTGTGTATTTTCAAATTCTTCCTTCCATAGGCCACTTCATTATAGAGGAACTTTTTATTTTCTTCCATAATGCAGTGTCTTGATACAGAAAGGATATTCGGTCATTCAGGTGACCCTTTAGGCTACCTTGTTTTGAAAACTATAGTTTTCTAGTCTAATAACTATGTTGTATCTCTATAGAGATAATAAAGTTAACATCTCCTATTTTTGTAGAAATTTGGTAAAGTATATGATAGATAAAGCCAACATGTGGAAGGGTATTAAAAACATAATGTACATGTCCATATTCTTACATTGACATTTCAAAAATGTACATCCCAAATGATTAATTCCTATATTCATTTGGCTTTGGTATATGCATATATCTAAATGTAATAAGCTTTGTCAAAAGTCCCCTTTTGTTTGCTGCAGCAGCCTATCCCTTTCTCTAAGAAATATTTTAAGAAGGATAAAAAATTACTAATATATTTTTTTCTTTTTAAAAATGTACAGAAGTAGTATACAGTTTTATATATTTATATCTATTATATTTATGTATTTCCAAATACATTTCTAACAACAATAAAAATATAAGATATAACATTTCAAATGATATAATAGCTCAAAAGTAATTGCTTCTCATCTTCTGATATAACAAAGATATAGAGAAATATGCTGTCTTAAACATATTCTTCTTTGACTCAGTTTATTGTTAACTACTTGTAGTGAGGAATACTGTGGAAATCTTTATTTACAATATTGATCCTTGCAGGAAGTATATTCCAGGGCAAAGTTTTTGCAGACTTGCTTTGCTCACATTTTAAATATGTAATTCCAAAGGTCATTTCTTCCAATTTTCTTTTTTTTCAGTTAGGGAGAATTATAACGCAATTTCAAACTCAATTCGAGTTTCTGACCCTGATCTACTAGAACATAAATATATCCAACCTAATTACATCAGCGGCCCAAAAACACTTCCTACTTCCTTGGAGATACTTCTTTTCATTGTTTCCTGAGGATAAGACAGCCATTGTGAGTGGAAGACCAGCTGTATGGAAGAGTAATAGCTTTCAGGGCAGGTTTTCATCCAAATGCCACAGGAAGACACCACACTTTGATGATGATGTGAAACGCCTATTTCAGTCCTGCTGTTTAATCCACTGTTCCTTTTAATACATTAACCTTTTAGTGTAACAGGAAAGCCTAGAAGTTAACAATATTTCATTGATCTCTTAAGTAAATCAATTCTAAAATGAATCAATTACCAGTACAATAATATTCTGCATACTTTCATTATTGACCTGGTGCTGAAACCCAGAGAGTTATCTTGTGACAGGAAATTAAAACATGCTGGAGTTATTTTTAAAGCCTTTATGCCCAACCTATGAAACAAATCAGTTAAGAAAAATTGATCAGCAGGGAGAACAATAGGGTTTGTGGGTCCGTTTTTTATTCTATTTTGTTTTTGCATTTTCAAAAACATTTATTGACATGTGGAGATTGCTTTTAAACATGCATTCTAGCTCACATTTTAAAATATATTTCCCATAAATGGTAATGCACAATGGTAAGTAAAGTTCTTAGTCCAATATGGAGGCTTCCAGGAGACTGTGCCCTTTGCAGAGTCTCCTGTTATGAGTGAATGAGGGTAGTCACAGACATGGCAAATGATATGTTTGAGAAAAGATTCCCATGTGCTCTAATGTTTGGACCCACTGGATAATCTTTTTTCCATGAATGATGAGAGCAGTACTCTGGTCATTTCCAACCTACTCAACCTTCGTCCAATCTGCAGGCCTTAGTGGTCTATGACTCTATTCCACAAAATAAAATACTAGTTTATTGATAAGAGATCACAGAGAAAAGGGACATATTAGCAAGTTAAAGTGTGTTGCATATATATAGATAAATTATAAATGATATACATACATATTAGTACTAGGAGCCTTGAACACCAACTCTAAACATATCCATAATTTCTTTTATAAGACAGCCTTTCCCCATTGTAATCATATCACTCATAAATCATATGAGAAAAATAGATGTTTTCTCAGTCTCAAAATGTAATATTTGTTTCAATTTTAGAGTACTGAACTAGGTGAAAATTCCAGCTATAATTTAGCAATTACTTATCTATTACTTACAATGCCTATTTATTTGGAGGACAAAGCAGTAGGCTCCTTAGATACAACCAGATTAGAGATGACTTTGCCATTGCATGGTTTTAGTTAACCAAGATTGTTTCCAGGACAGTAATCCCCACAGCTTTTAGGGAAATTTAACTTTCTATCCAATAAAGTATAATATGCAAATTAACCATCACCCCGTCACACCCACAAGCAAACCAGAATGAGTATGCAAATTAACCCAACCAAGATGGACACAGAGAGAGAGCAGAAGGGAGGCTAGGGTTTCCCTGCCGATGGAGGAAGCCAAGCTTTCCGTACACCCTGTCTGGCCCAGGCCTCCACTCCAGGCTACAAAGTTTCAATTATAGAAGATAAATAAATCCCAACAAAAATGGTGGCAGCCATGGAGCCAGAGAGAGCAGGAGGCTATGATTGCCCCTGGCAATGGAGGAAGCCAAACTTCTGCATCTCTGGCCTGCCTTGGTCTCCACTTAAGGTTACAAAGTTTCAATTAGAAGATAAATAAATCCCAACAGAAATGGCTGCTGCCACAGAGATAGCAGAAGGCTTGGCTCCACCCCAGCTACAAAGTTTAAATTATAGAAGATAAATAAATCCCAGATACCAGGTCCTCTGGTTGGGTTGCTGGCAGGCATGGCCAGCCTGCAAACCATTTCAGACCCCTCTCCCAGATTGCCCCTTGTCTCAAGGGAACCCCCAACCTGATCAGGGACATCCTTCAGGGAAAACCAGCCAGCCCCACCCATGCACCAGGTCACTATCCTATCTAATAAAAGAGTATTATGCAGATGGACCATCACTCCAACACACAAGATGGCTATCCAATGTGGTCAAAGATCCTGCCCCCCCATATGGACACAAGATGGCCACCATAAAATGGCCAGCAGGGAAGAAAAGTTGGGAGGGACCAGGTCTGCAGGGAAGGGCAGTTGTGGGGGGGACCCAGCCTGCAGGGGAAAGCAGTTTGGTGCAAATGGCTGGCAGAGGAGCAGTTAGGCATCAATCAGGCTGGCAGGAGAATGGTTAAGGGGTGATCAGACAGGTAGGCAGAAGCAGTTAGGAGCAATCAGGAAGGCAGGCGAGCAGTTGGGAGCCAGCAGTCCTGGGTTGTGAGAGAGGTCCCAGATTGGAGAGGGTGCAGGCTGGGCTAAGGGACACTCCTTCTCCCCTATGCGCAAATTTTGTGCACCAGACCTCTAGTGTAAGAATAAATCAGTTTGGAAATATCATGTTCTTATTTTAATGAGTTTATAATTAAGAAGAACATAGGTTGTTTGTTTTTATAAAATCCCAACTACAAACATTCTATTGATTTAATGTTTCATTATATGAAATAGCATGCGAGGGTGTAGGTAAAGCAGAAAACAAATTATGATCTAATCTAAGATGCAGATCTATATTGGAGTGAGGCTGCTGACCTGTGAAATACATTCAAGGAATATTGACAAAATTGTGAAATTAATGAGAGGAGATATTCCTTGGTTACTGGAAAATCAGAATTGAGAAATCAGAAAGTTTCTAATGGTACTTATAAATTTAAAATGCTAAAATAATTTGTGCATATTATATTAGTAAAAATGTGTATTTTAATTATAGAAGGAATGATTTAATGTCCTCTAATTTTTTTTTTTTTTATGTATAGGAAAGCTAGATTTGGAGATAAGAATGTTGCTGGGGGAGGAACTATTAAAATTAAATTCATGAATGTTAAGATCACAGTTTATATATTTTTGCAAACATCATTGTTACTAAAATTGCTTGGAGACTATTATGTTGCTATGAACCTTACTGGCAATGTTTCTCAGGAGAGGGATCTTCATTTTTATTAGTGAAATAATATCTACATATAGAAAGTGCATTTATAACTGTAAAGCAATAAAATAGCATTATTATTTTATTTTTTAAATTATTTAACAGGCATCATTGAGTACTATTTATGTCAGGATATGGTATAATTCCTGATAAGAATTAGAATTTAAAAATGAGTGAAATAGTCCTTGTTCTATAAAAGGTAATAAGAAAAAACAAATAAATAAAAAAATCACAATAATTTAAATTTGATATATGTGCTGGGTATTATAAGACCACTGAGGAAGAGAGAGAGAGAGATCATTATTCTAATTTAGAAAATTAATATTTTGAAAAGTCCATTCATAGGATCCTGAACTTTAAATATCTTATAAGATCATAAAATTGTGTTTGACAAAATGGTGTTCAAAACTAAAGTACAAAAATTTAATTTAATTTAAAATGTAAAGTATATATGTAATATAGTAAGTTTTATTTTACCAGTTTACTAAATACATTTTACCTGCCAAGACCGATTTCTAGTGTTATTCTTATTTAACTTAGAAGTGCTTTAATTAGAAATGCATTAATACATTCTCAAGTGAGTTATTATTTCTGAAACAAGATCTGGAATCCATCCATTGACATGCACTTTTCCAAGAAGATGAATCAGAAATTTGACCAATTTAGAATATATGAGTTAAAGATGCATTCACAGATAAAGGAAGGAAAGAAGGAAGGGAGAGAGGGAGGGAGGAGAATTATAAAGTTAAGTTATCCTCAACTCAATTTATATAATCTATAAATTGCAAGAGATTAAAATACTATATTTCGGTGTTATTAAAAGTAAGTGTTTGGCCTATATTCAGTGTTTTTTTTATGATAAGTCAAATTATAAAATTTTATTTGAAATCTTCCATGGAGCCTTTAAGAAAATAATATTTAGGATTGAAGTGGTATAGGTCCATTTAAATTTTGAGGAAAAGCACCTGTATCAAGATATCTTGATCTTATGTGTAATTTTGAAAGATTGTTTGTAGTCAGTATTTTTATAAGATATAATGAGAATTTCATTTTTTAATTTTCATAACTTGTAAATACAAAGAAATTCCAAAGAGACCATTTATTATTAATTTGTCTTGTGAATGTAAATTCCCCAAATAGTTATCAACTGTGGGTTAAATCAGCCTCACTACAAGTTTAACACATAAATCAGTACTTATTGTAAAGAAAAATGTTTAAAATATAAAATATGACATTTTATATGACATACCTTTACAATAGAATCTCACGAATTTTTTTAGTTTGAATATTATCATTTCAAAAAAATAATTATTGAGTGTTTTTTGCCAGTCACTGTCCTAAGCAGTGACTACCATTTGCTGTGAATTTTTTTAAAATAAATTCATAGCCATTTACATCTCTTTCCATTCTATAGGGTTTTGTTTTTATTTGTCTGATAGGTTCACAGACAAATTCCCACACTAACCCACACATGTTCACCTAATAAACATTACCACAACTTGCAGTCTTCAAAAGCATGATGTTCATTTGTATTCCAGCAGTCGGAGATGGTTAGAAACATTGAGAATTCCGGAAGGTATGTGGTAAGTCATGAGAATCAGAAAACTGATAAGGCTCAGCAGAAGAGAGAAACCAAAATCTTGCCTCCTGCTGTGTTGCATTAGGACAGAAAATGTTTCTGTGACATGTGTAATCTCGGATCAAAACGCACTTGTTTGAAATGATTGTGACATGTCACATTGCTCTCTCTATGGAGTCCCTCTGCTAAGTGAGGGCAATGAAATTCTCCCTGGTTCTCAGCAGCTGCACAGATGTTTGCCTTTTCTGGATTACCTCGGTGCCAGAGAAGGCCAGTCTGCTGGGAAGAGGGGCACTACACTGAAAATGCCTCCCATTAACTGTGAAGACCTAACTAAATTTTTTGTCCTTAGAGATTTTGGATCCTGAATCCTTGCCTCTGACTACAGTGGCCAATTGTAAAGGAAAGGCTAGAAAAAAATTATGAAATAAGTTGGTAGGGTAGTAAAGGATGAAAATATAACATGTTCAAGAAGGTATCTGATAAATTTGTGGAATACACATATACTCTGGTCACAACAAAAAATAACAACAAAAGAGACATCAATTATTTTAGAGATCAATGTAAATAAAAGGACATAGGTGGCAGTTTGGTTCCTCAAGCACATGTAGAATCTACATGGTAAATAATTTAAAAATTACGTATGCAAACTTCCCCTTTGGTAAGAATATAATTGAATGTGTCAGAGGTCTTACATGGAGAAGAAACAGAAGCAAATATCATGAAACCCAGCCTGGCCAGTGTTGCCCAGTGGTTGAGCATTGACCTATAACAGTAAAACATGAGGTGGTAGTTCCATTCCCATCATGGCACATGCCCAGGTTGCAGGCTCAGTTCTTAGGGTGGGAGGCAGCCAATCAATGACCGTCTCTCATCATTATGCTTCTGTCTCTCTCCCTATCTCCCTTTCTCTCTGAAATCAATAAAACTATATTAACAACAACAACCAAAAGAAACTCAAATACATTCTGGCCAGTGTGGCACATTGTTGAGCATCAGCCCATGAACCAGGAGGACACAGTTTGATTCTGGGTCAGGGCACATACTGAGTTTCAGGCTCGATCCCCAGTAGGGGGTGTGTAGACGGTAGCTAGCTGATCAATGATTCTCTCTTATCATTGATGTTTCTTTATCTCCATCTCCCTTCCTCTCCAAAGTTAATTTTAAATTAAAAAAAATAAACCCAAATAGGATAATATACATTTACATTTACATAGATCCTTCCAGTTTATAATACGTATGTTCCCTGTTGATCTCATTGAAGTTTTATAGCAATACTGGTAGATTTATTAGCCCCAATTTAAGATTCAGAGAAGGTAAGCAAGCTTAGAGGTTTCCAAAAATAATATATGTCCAAGATGCTTCATTGGGTCCTAATAGAGAAAAACAGAATTTTTCCCAAACATAGAAGGAAAAACTAACTACACTTATCATTTCATCTTTCCATGTTCTCTATCCCTTTGTATCTTATACTGGGTGGCATTTAAAGGAAAAAGAGACATCAATATGTTCCATTACATTGACCAGTTACTTCTACGATTTTGCATATGATTTGTAGAAATTAAAATATTAAGAATTTAATGAACTATCTTCTATATTACACAATGACATCCAATTTCTTCAGGATTTGGTTAATACCTAGATAAATAATTTTTAATTGATCCTAAAAATAATAAAATAATGGATGATGGATTTTTTGAAGAAAGTGTTCATACACCTACATTAATCATTCCAAGATCTCATTCAAACATTCTGACATTTCAAGGTCAGATGAATCTTACCACTTACAAAAAAGGCTATTCTCTTAGAAAAATACCTGCAATTGTACCAGAAAGTCTTAACAAACCAATAAAGAACCCAGTTTATCTTAAAGTTAAATTGGCCTTTATAAACTCTTCAGTGGGAAAAAAAAATGGGAAAAGAAGAATACATCCTAGAAAATGACTTATTTCTAATGGAAAGGGATCCTTGATAAAGATTTCATTCTATAGATTGTGTTCAACCGCACATGGGTGAAGTTGCCAATTATACGTACTCTATTCCAAATCTTACAAGAGAAAAAACTATACAGGTTCTCTTTTGTAGAAACAGGAAATGAAAGAAGAGAGCTGATTGCACTGCATGGGAAGGTGGTAACAGTTTTGAATAGAGCTGGCAGACATGGATTGCTTTTCTAAATTTTAATGTGTTCTGACAGAAATTCTGCATAGCAAGAAACTTTATTCTCAAGCATAAATACCCTTAAAATTTGAGCGAATAAAATTGGATACTTGTGATAATATTTCATAGTTATTACTAATTTTTAGTGTAAATCTATCAAACTGTAATGTTATATCTTTTGAACTTTGTGCTACTTATGGACATATACAGGTTAATTCCTTCTTTCTCCGTGGCACTCATATAATTTATTACTCTTTTTTTAACTTTGCATTGCCTGACTGCATTGGTTCCCAAATGTTTTATACAAACCTTTCCAATCCCTCTTGTAATTTTTTATTTTGACTTCTTTGCAATCAAATCATTTAAAATTCAAGAAAATAGTAATACCGACCATTTTTCTAAGCCCCTGTCTACCCTGGTTTCCAACAGGATATTCACATGACCCAGGCATTCTTTTCTTTGTGATTATGTGACTGATGGCCATGTGATGTTGGTGAATTTCCTACACCATGCACATGGATTCCCAGTTTTCCCATCTCAGGAAATTCGTAAAAAAAATGACCTGAACATCACATGAAGAACTTAACAGAAAAAAATTTCCCCTCAGCTCCCAT
This sequence comes from Lasiurus borealis, assembly GCA_004026805.1. Taxonomy (NCBI): domain Eukaryota; kingdom Metazoa; phylum Chordata; class Mammalia; order Chiroptera; family Vespertilionidae; genus Lasiurus; species Lasiurus borealis. The sequence continues at coordinate 10,748 of PVJN01000988.1, forward strand.
CTCACTCCAGCCTTCAAAACAAAGCCAGCTGTTGACTGGTCCATCACCTTGCTAAGCTGTAATATAAGAAACAGAGGCTCCTGGGAAATTATTTTATACTAGAGACCCGATGCACGAAATTTGTGCACGGGAGTGGGGGGGGGGTGAGAAGGGGGTGGGTGGTGTCCTTCAGTGCAGCCTGCTTCCTCTCCAATCTGGGACCCCTTTAGGGATGTCCAACTGCCTGTTTAGGCCCGATCCAGGTAGGATCGGACCTAAACAGGCAGTTGTACATCCATCTTACAATTGAGGACTGCTGGCTCCCAACTGCTCAACTGCCTGCCTTCCTCATTCCATCACTGTTTCTGCCTGCCATCCTGATTGATACCTAACTGCTTCCCTATCAGCCTCTGGGCCTGGTCACCTCTAACTGCCCTCTACTGCAGGCCTGGTCACCCCAACTTCACTCTTCTACTAGCTTGGTGACCACTAACTGCTCTCCCCTGCTGGCCTGATCCCCCAAACTGCCCTCCTTTGCAGGCCTAGTCCCAGCCAACTGCCCTCACCTGCTGGCCATCTTGTGGTGGCCATCTTGTGTCCACATGGGGGCAATCATCTTGTGTGTTGGAGTGATGGTCAATCTGCATATTACTCTTTTATTATATAGGATAGAGCCATGGTGCACGGGTGGGGAACAGCTGGTTTGCCCTGAAGGGTGTCCTGGATCAGGGCTGGTGTTCCCTCGGGGCGTGGGGTGGCCTGGGCAAGGTGCCTGTGGTGGTTTGCAGGCTGGCCACCCCCCGGGAGATCCAAGTGCAGGCCTGATATCTCGTGTTTGTTTATTTTGTACAATTGAAACTTTGTAGCCTGGAACAGAGGCAAGCCTTCTGCTTGCACAGCCACTGAAACTTTGTTGCCTCAAGTAGAGGCTTGGGCTCCCCAGAGTTTGCAGAAAGCTTGGCTTCCTCCATGGCCAGGGCAACTCAAGCTTCCCTCCTGCTCTGTGGCCGTAGCCATCTTGTTTGGGTTAATGTGCATACTCACTCTGATTAGCTGGTGGACATGCCTGGTGGGCGTGTAATGCAGGTGTGGTCAATTTGCATATTACTCTCTTATTAGATAGGATCCTTATAAAACTAAGCCAGAGGAGTGGCTGACTAATGACCAAACTCAATTGCTTTATATTACTAATTGAGACAAAAGGTACTTAACACACAGAAAATGAAATTATAAAAGATAGATATTCTTGATCTATATAAAGTTACCTTGAAATACATATATATATTATTTTATTTTATTGATTTTTATATTTTATTGATTAATATATTTTAATCATATATTAATATATTTTATTGATTTTTTTTTTTACAGAAAAGAAGGGAGAGGGATAGAGAGTTAGAAACATCGATGAGAGAGACACATAGATCAACTGCCTCCTGCACACCCCTCACTAGGGATGTGCCCGCAACCAAGGTACGTGCCCGCAACCAAGGTACATGCCCTTGACTGGAATCAAACCTGGGATCTTTTAGTCCACAGGCCGATGCTCTATCCACTGAGGCAAACCGGTTTTGACCAAATATATTTTTAACTTTAAAATAAAATATACTCCATAGCTGACCCTGCATATAATATTCATTTAATTTTATTTTGACATAAGTGGTAGTGAACACAAAATGTGTGGAAAATGGTCAGTAAACAGCTTGCCAATTTGAAATGTTTTTTTCTCATCTCTCCTCATGCTGAGGGAAATACAGATATTATGTAGAACAGGACTTCTCAATCTATCTGTGGCAAAGGACAGCTTGTTTTTTGTTTGTTTCTCTACTTAAGCATAATTACATTGACTCTATCAGCTACTAGCTCCAATCCTAAGGTATTTTTAAAATAAATCTTTATTGTTCAGATTATTACAATTGTTCCTCTTTTTTTCCCCCCATAGTTCCCCTCCACCCAGTTCCCATCACACCCTCTGCTCTTCCCCCTTCCCCCACTGTCCTCATCCACAGGTATATAATTTTTGTCCAGTCTCTTCCCACAACCCTCACCCCTTTTCCCCTGAGAATTGTCAGTCCACTTCCTTTCTATGCCCCTGATTCTACTATATTCACCAGTTTATTCTTTTCACTTGATTTTTTAGATTCACTTGTTGATAGATATGTATTTGTTGTTCATAATTTTTATCTTTTCCTTTTTCTTCCTCTTCTTAGAGAATACTTTTCAGCATTTCATATAATACTGGTTTGGTGGTGATAAACTCTTTTAGCTTTTTCTTATCTGTGAAGCTCTTTATCTGCCCTTCAGTTCTGAATGATAGCTTTGCTGGGTAGAGTAATCTTGGTTGTAGGTTCTTGCTATTTATCACTTTGAATATTTCTTGCCACATCCATTTGGCCTACATACTTTCTGTTGAGAAATCAGCTGACAATTGTATGGATGCTCCCTTGTAGGTAACTAACTTTTTCTTTTACTGCTTTTAGTATTCTCTCTTTGTCTTTTGCTCTTGGCATTTTAATGATGAAGTGTCTTGGTGTGGTCCTCTTTGAATTCCTTTTGTTTAGGGTTCTCTGTGCTTTCTGAACTTGTAAGTCTATTTCTTTCACCAGGTGGGAGAAGTTTTCAATCATTATTTCTTCAAATAGGTTTTCAGTATCTTGCTCTCTTGCTCTCACTCTCTTCTTCTGTCACCCTCATAATTTGCATGTTGATATGCTTGAAGTTGTCCCAGAGACTCCTTACACTATCTTCAAATTTTTGAATTCTTTTTTCTTTTTGCTTTTTTAGTTGAGTGTGTTTTGCTTCTTTCTATTTCAAATCTTTGACTTGATTCTTGCAATTATCTAGTCTGTTGTTGGATCTCTGTATATTATTTTTCATTTCAGTCAGTGTATGCTTAATTTGTTGTTGGTCCTTTTTCATATCCTAAAGGGTCTCACTAAATTTATTGGCCTTTTCTAGAAAATTCTTGAAAAACCTTATAACAATGGTTTTGTACTCTATATCCAGTCATTTGTTTTCCTCCATTTTTTTGATTTATGGCCTATTTGTTTGTCTCTACATTTTGGCTGCTTCCCTGAGTTGATAGAGTGGCTTTGTGGGCTAGGTATCCTATAAGGCCCAATGGCTCAGCCTCCCCAGTAACCTGAGGTGGACACACTTGATACACCCCTTTGTGGGTTGTATGAACAATCTCGTTGTATTTAAGCCTTAATTCTTGTTGGTATCACTGGGAGTAATTGACCTCCAGGCTAATTGGCTATGAGAATCAGCTGTGTCTATGCTTTGAGAACTTCTGTGCTGGAGACACCCTTATGATGCAAGACTTATAAAAGCCTCTGTACTCAACTTGGATGAGGCTGAGTCGCAGGGCAGAGCAACATCGATGGCTCTTCTTCAGCCCTGCCCTAAGAGGCCCCTGTTTCTCAGTGTCCTATGGTAATCAATGCAGGCACCTCTTAGAGAAAGCTGCCCTCAAGTTTCACCTGTTGCCAGATAGTCCAGTTTCTCCCCAAATAAGTCTGGGTATCCAGAGTCTCACCCAGAACTGGAGTTCAGAGCATTGGAGACTTTTGCCTCCCTCCCTATTGAGAAAGCCAGCCACGTACTTAGCCGCCAGCACTCTCAACACATGCACATTCATACCTCTGCCTTCCGCAGTTCCTCTGATCTCACTGTGTTTTTCTCTATCCCGGCAGTCCAGTTTCTCCCCATATGAATCTGGGTCTTCAGTCTCACCTAGAACTGGAGTTCAGATCTGTCAAGAGCTTTTGTCTCTCTCCCTCTTGAGAAAGCCAGCCACATACTCAGTTGCTAGCTCTCTCCATGCAAAAGCCTCTGTACTTCTGCCTCCCACAGCTCCTGTGAGTCTCATTGTGCTTTTCTTTTTCCTTCCATTTGTAGAATTTCCACTCAGCCAGTTTTCCTGTGGTTCTGGATGATGTCCATTTTGTCTTTTGGTTGTAGTTTTGAAAGTGTTGTGCGTGGCATTAGTTTAGGTGTTTACCTATGCCGCCATCTTGGTTTCTCTCCCCCAAGGTATTTTTTATATCTATCTATCTTATTCCTTCTTCATTACCATTATCCTAGCCCAACTCAACATCATCTCATAGTCAGATTCCTCGTTTCCAAGTTTAAAACTATTACTTAACCCCTAAAAATAACATTTAAAAAATCATTCTTATTGAAAACATTTTAATAAATAGCCTTACTCTTAAAATGAAATCCAAATACCTGACCTTGCATGATATGCCATATGTCCTAGCTCTCCTTCCCATCTTCAAATCCATTTCTTGGTAGCTTCTCTTTACCTTAAGAGAATATGACCAGGCTGGCTTTCTTTCTAGATCTCAATCATATAAAGGTCATTCTTATCTCAGGAATTTTGCTTTTTCTCTCATCCCCTTTGTTTAGAATGCTTTTATCCCCAAATCCACCTGTCTGGCTCTCTCACTTCCCAGAATTGGGACTTAGATATAACTTTATCAGGAAACATTCTCCTGATCCAGTTTCCTGTGTGAAGCATACTCCCCACCGCAGCCCTATCACATCAGCCATTGCCCTGTATTATTATTTGTTTATTCTTTATTGTAGCTCCTTCACTAGACTGTTGACTCCATGGGGAAGAAGAAACTTTCTGACCTATTCAATGCTATATCTCCACTCTAAACATAGAAGTGTGCAACAGGTAGAGAAGAAAAACAGTAACCAAATAGTGCTAATATAGGGGATTACTCCATTGTTAATGAACACATGCTGAGGACTTATCAAAATGGATTCCATATTAGACAAAAAATCCTGTATATAAACCCCCTAAAGTATGAAATATCCACAGAGTAGAATATATTTCCTTTAGCATCAGTATTTATTTCATATTAATACATGACCCATTTCAACTTTCAGTCAAAAGTGTTTCAGAAACAGTATTGCCAGTCAATAGAGAAAACATTAGTACAATTAAATTCTGCCCCCTAAACCTGGTTTTATCTCAAATTTTTAACCATGAATAAATTGTTTAATGATTAATACTTGTTTGTCACCCAGTCAAAGTGGCTCAGTGGTTGAGCATCGACCTATGAACTAGAAGGTCAGTTTGCTTTCTAGTCAGGGCACATGCCCAGATTTCTGGCTGGATCCCCAGTAAGGGCATGGAGAAGACAGCCCATCAATGATTCTCTCTCATCATTGATGTTTCTATCTTTCTCTCATCTCCCTTCTTCTCTGAAAAAAAAAATTAGAAATTTAAAAGCATTACTTATGTGAAATGGACATGCTCAATCACATCTGTGTTATAGAAGATTTTATCTTCCCATTTTCCTTCAAGAAGGTCACAAAGGTTAAATGCTCTGGAATGATATTTTTTAGAAGAAAAAAAAACTCTAAAAGCTATCAGTAAAAAAAAATAATTGTAGACATTATATATTAGATGTTTTGGAGGAAAAGTTCAAGAGTCATTTCTGGCCTGTAGTCATTTTCAACTTAGCATATATATATTAATATATTTATTTTTGTATATTTTATACTTATACATTTTACATATATATATATATATATATATATATATATATATATATATATATATATTTATATTTATATATGTAAGTATTTATGAAATAAATGAAAAACATGAATACACTAACAAATTGATTTGCAAAACATTTTATTTATTTATAAAAAAATAAATAAATTCTGTGTGTTTAGCCAGAAAACTAATACTTAACATATAAGCACTATATGTGTTCCATTCTGCTAAGTGCTTTATCTATTTTACTTACCCTTTTTTGAGGTGGTGTTATCATTATTAGCCTTTTGCAGCAAACAAAGCCAGTGGCATTTGTTCAGGATTCAAACTCTGGTTGTCTGACATGAGTCAGATTCTTCACAGGCCACTTGCAGTGGGTTTATATTACTACAGAAGTTTAGCTGCACTTAATATAGGTGATGAAGAGACATAAAGAAAATAGACAATGAGCAGATAGTTAGGGCATGATTTCATAATTAGTTAAAGCTAATAAACAATTTGCCACTCAAATAGGCATTTATTGTTTTAGAGAATTTTTCTGAGTATCAGAGGCAAATATATGATGGGGAGCAAAGTCTCAAATATTCCCTCAGTAGGTTTTTATTTTATACTAGAGGCCTGATGCATGAAATTTGTGAAAGGGGCTCAGCCCTCACAGCCCCAGCTTAGTTGAGAAGGTTAAGTCATCCGGAAGGTTGTTTGGCTCTCAGATCTAATTAGCATATTACGCTTTTATTATTATAGATGCTTGACAGAAGAATTGGTATAAAGTCTGAATGTTTAACTTATCTAAACTCTTCATCAAATCTGGTAGATGCACTCTGTTTGTATCCAGATAGGTAATCTACATTCAAACAATTGCTATTTGTTTTTCTGCATTTTTCAAAATAATCAAGTATGCCAAGAGTAGGAAAGTACACAAGTTCAGTTCCATTTGTAAGAAAAGATTAAGAGGAAGGATCCATGGACATTTCAGGATAAATTGAGAGGGAGGAGACACAGATCTGTTTTCTTATTAATATGGCTTGTTAGACAAAACAGGATTTAGAAACTATTAATAACATGATGGTGATGATGATTGTAAAAGTAAAGTTAGTGAAAAAAGAGATATTTCACAACAGGGAAAAAGTGATCAAATTTGGTGAATTTGGATAGAGTATCATTTGATGTACTGCTTTGATATTCAGCCTATTTTTAGTTATGCAGTAGAAGCAAGCAGGAAGTCATTGTCTATCTTTAATTAAGGTATGTCACAAGCAAATTAACACAATGATGGATTTCAAAGAAATTTTGTAATATGATACTTTCAACCACAATTATTCATATGGAGTGCCAAAAGAGGCTGAAATATAAAGATAAATCTTTTTTGTCTTGTTTTTGTTTTCATGTAACAATGAGAAAAAAACTCTCTTTGCAATTTAACTATAAATAAAATCTATGAAACCCTTTGAGGATGCTTTAGTGGAATCCTTCAAAGTCCTCCAAATCCATTCTTTATAGGCAGTTTCAGTACAGGGAATCATTTTTTTTCCAGCTCGAAATACCTATGGTAATACTGTGGATTATTTTTAGTCAATTTTAACCCATGTTATTTTTGAGAACATAAAGGAAGTTTATTATGTGATAAAATTGGAAATCACAAGATGTGAATTGTGTCAGAAAGTGGTGGCAGATAAATGTCTGATAAGAATATCTATTACAAAGAGAGATGAAACTGAAATACAATAGACAAGAGCCATTTGAAGAAAATAAATTACATCTTTCTCCACATTCTCATGTTCTACCTCTTTGCCTCGAATATTATATACACTATTTCTGTTCCTAAAATGTTATTTAATGCAGTATAAAGGCTCACATTTACCATTCCATATTCTTGTGCATCATAGCACAGTACTAACTGAAGACTGCCTGGTGATAGGAAAGAATGTTCATTGAGTTTCCAAGCAATTTCGTTTTCTCTCAGAGATGTGCCAAAGAAGACAAAAAGTGCCCGTGTCTGACTTGTCACTAGCTCACTTGTTGCTGGTGCTTTCTAGTAGCTGTAGATCAAGACCTGTTTTGTGCCCAAGCAGTGTTGCTCAGTGGTTCCAGATCAGGGAACAAGCCCAGGTTTTGGGCTCGCTCTCCAGGAGGGAGTATGCAGAAGTCAGCCGATTTATGTTCCTTTCTCATGATATTTCTTTCTCTCTATCCTTCTCCATTCCTTTCTCTCTAAAATCAATATATATTTTTAAAAAAAATATATAGTTTGTGACCCCAATGTAACCCTTAAGGTGAATCGGTGCGCTCTAACCAACTAAATTCTAAAAGTCAATTTCAAACTTATGAGACTAGTATGTCTTTATGAGAATTCCAGAAATATAGAGCCGAAAAAAAACTGAAATGGATTTCCAAGTAAGCATCGAGGATCCATCTTTCATCATTAATTTCTGGTAGTATTAGGTGACCTTCCAGAATTAGCTTAAGATACATTTTTTTTAGATGTCACATCTGATCCCTCAAGACTGATACAAGTTCTTTATAGAGATTCTGATAGAGCCCTAATTTAACATTTGTCAAACTGTATTTTTGCCTGTTTTCTTGTCTGTCTCCTTTACTAGACTAGATAGTAGAATAATTGCCAGTTACAACGGCTATGAAATAAAGGAAAGAGGAAGTGGAGGAAAATAGAGAGGATGGGAAGGAGAGGCTGTAAACATAGAGCCTCCCATTCAGGGCACATGCCCAGATTTATATAAAGAAGAGGAAAGATAAAAGTCTGTTTCTTAAAATATGTGAAGAAAATGACCAGGTTAATTTTGTTGGGGAAAACAAGTATTAATCATTTGTATGCAGATGTATATGAAAGGTTAACTGTTCAGAAAAAAATATGTAATGCTGGTAAGCAGCTGTGATGAAAGAGGAAGTTGGTGATGGTTGATGGCTGACATAAAACATGATGATGATGATAATAATGTTAGTAATAAAAGTGGAAGAAATTTAAAAGACAGCTTTGATTTCAGGCTAGTAACTTTTCTCTATTAGTAAATGTATTATGAAAGTTTCAAAGACTTTTTGATCTTTTAAAAATACAATGTAAAATCTGTTAAATATAGTAAATTAATTCATACTAGGAGATCTTGGAGAATAAGAGTCTTATGTTTGTGACAGTTTTAAAGTGCTACAATATGCTTTATATATAGATACAGATGATTAAATCTAAAAATCAGATAATAAAACATTTCAACAGCCTTCTTAAAGTACTAAAACCTGGAAAATAGTTTCTACATGTACACAATCTTAACATATTTTCATATTCAGTATTTGCTTTTTACATATATATTTAAACTGTCATTTATTTTTTTAAATAGTTTAAATATGTTTTCCTCATCATTTGAATAAAAGTAGTAATTTTTCAGACACATTCTCAAGACCACTTGACTGACTACAATGAGGGGAGGATGCACTACTACCTTGTTAATGAGAGTGTCAAAACACACCCCTACAAGATGTCACTGTGCTATCAGGAAAGGGCTGGGAGAGAGTCAACTAATTTTCTTAGCTGCCTCCAGCAGGTAGGGCTGGTAATGACTTGGGTAAGGACATTGAAAATCACGAAACGTAAAATCCCTTAAATCTGCTGCTTTTTTCTTTCTTTCCCTTTTGAACACATCTTTGCAATCTATGTCTTAGGAGAATTTACAAAGTAGTGTACTCTTTATATAATATTTAAAGCCAAAAGATAGTTTTTTATTAGCCCAGCTCTACCCAATAAGAACAAATTTGCCCACATCTTGCATTACCTAAAAAAGATTTTTAAAAATAAGACATAGAAGTTCACACTTTAAAAAAATAAGATTCTTGGTCCACTTAACTCATTTGGAATAGGGATCTTTAAGCATGACCTTTCTATTTAAGATGATGATTACCCAAGGATCAACAATATTTTTGTTCATTTTGACCTTCTGAGAATTTTAAGTCTGCAACTCTATTGGCTGGCCTGAAATAATCTTTTAACTAGATAAGACAACATCTGAAATGTGATATGCCCTCATCTCTGAGGAAAAATTCTTTTGCATCATGACAAATTTTTTCTGGGGCTAGAAGAGTATAAGACAAAAATGTGATTTGTTTTGCCTTCTAAACCTATTATATATCCAAATATAAGTCAACATGAAGCAATATAAGTTAAGAGCATAGAATATGATCACATCCCCTGGGCATGATTCTTGACTCCACTGCTACTAGATGTGTGATCTTAAGAAAGTTACATAGCCTTTCTTTGTCTCACTTTTTAAAATACAATTCTTAGCACCATTGTGATCATTGAGTGAGTACACATTGAATGAGTTAGAAATAGTGTTCAACACAGGGTAAGCCCTCAGTAAGTATTTCATGTATTTTAAGTAATATTATACACTATTAGTAATCAACAATTTTTAGAAATCCTGCTGGTTAGTGGAATTTGGGTACAAAATAAGTATTGGTTACTCTTCATTCTTCTCCTCTACATAAGAGCAAATATCAAAGTTAATGGATATAAAATCATTTTTTTATGGTTTATGTTTCTAAAGCAACTAATAACTGTTCAGTAACTAATCAAACAGTCTTAAAATTGTTAACTATTATGTCTGTAATAAATTTTAAATTTTTCAATTTTTTACATGGATGGTTTTAGGGGATATAATGCAAATAATATGCTTATAGATTTCTATTCAGTTAGCAAACAAGTATTGAGATAATTAAAATAAATTCAGGTTTTGTAAATGTACATGAACATGAATAAGGCACTCTGTCCTATCTAATAAAAGAGTAATATGCAGATTGACCATCACTCCAACACACAAGAAGACTGCCCACATGTGGTTCAAAGATCCTGCCCCCATGTGAACACAAGATGGCCAGCAGGGGAGGGCAGTTGGCAGAGATCAGACTGCAAGGGAGGGCAGTTGGGAGGAACCAGGCCAGCAGGAGAGGCCAGTTGGGGGTGATCAAGCCTGCATGAGAGAGCAATTAGGGTTGACCAGGCCAGTAGAGGAGGGAAGTTGAAGGTAACTGGGCCTGCAGGGAAGGGCAATTGAGGGGGACCCAGGCCTGCAGGGGAGGGCAGTTAGGGGGGATGAGACCCACAGGGTAGGGAAGTTAGGGGCAAACAGGCTGGCAGGGGAGCAGTTATCCATCAATCAGGCTAGCTGGGAAGTGGTTAGGTGATGATCAGGCTGGCAGACAAAATGGTTATGGGCAATCAGGAAGGAAGGCAGATGAGCAGTTGGGAGTCAACAGTCCTGGATTGGGCTTAAACAGGCAGTCAGACATCCCTCAAGGGGTCCCAGATTGGAGAGGGAGCAGGTTGGGCTGAAGGACACTGGTTTCTATTATTATAAGCATAGCTAAACTGTAATAAATCATACATAAGTGCTAAATTCTTGAGATAGAGGAATGTTTCTCAATGCAAATTTCCCTTTGCTTATAGCTTGGAATTCCCAAAATAGAATATTTTCAGATCTACCTGAAGAAGTTCACATTCTTATATCATGGATTTCCAATTCAAACTCTCAGGAAACAAGATAACCTAACTTATGGTGAAAATCGCACAGCAACTATGATTTAAAGTTACTTAAGGTTTTTGTTCAGTTCTATAGGACACAAAGCCCAGACAAGACCTGAAAAGCAAACCAGTTGAGAATGAAAGTGAACGATGAGTTTAAATAGGTGAAAAGTTGGAATTGGTGTGGGAAGATGTCAAATACACCTTATTTAGCCATTGAGCTACTGTCTTTCCTTTTCTTCCATCTCTTATGACAGTTAATATCTATAATACTTAATCATAATAAGATCATTTTCTAGTATTTTATATCCTCCTTTATAATAAAGAGGTAATATGCAAATTGACCATCACTCCAACACACAAGATGGCTGCCCTCATGTGGTCAAAGATGGCTGCCACAAGATGGCTGGCAGGGGAGGGCAGTTGGGAGGGACCAGGCCTGCAAGGAAAGGCAGTTGGGGGTGATCAGGCCTGTAGGAAAGGCCAGTTAGAGGTGACCAGGCTGTCAAGGGAGAGAAGTTAGGGGTTACTGGGCCAACAGGGGAGGGAATTTGGGGGCAATTGGGCCAGCAAGGGAGCAGTTAAGCATTGATCAGGCTGGCAGGAGAGTGGTTAGGGAGTGATCAGGCAGGAAGGCAGAAGTGGTTAGGGAGTGATCAAGCTGGCAGACAGAAGTGGTTAGGTGCAATCAGGAAGGAATGTAGGTAAACAGTTGGGAGCCAGTAGTTTTGGATTATGAAAGGGATGTCCCAAAGGATCCCAGATTGAAGAGGGTACAGGCTGGGCTGAGGGATACCTTCCCCCACCCCCCACCACCTCCATGAATGAATTTCATGCACCAGGCCTCTAGTTTTTTTTAATAATGACATTATAGGTATTTACCTACTTCTACAACTATAGAAGCTCCTAGCCTTATACTTACAACATATCCTGCAGAGCTAAATTCTTATAGGCACTCAAGAAATATATATATAGCTTGGTTATGCTATGGGCTTCGACTTTGATCTAGTTTTACTTATATACCTAGATTGAGCACTTTTTCTAACACTCAAAGTTACTTTGGGTGCTACCAGTAACCTTGCTGAACCTGTAACTTTTATACTTATCTCTATTTTAATGCTGTCCTCAGAGTTGACTTCAGTAAACTCTCCTGGATTTGAATGTTTAGATTATTTCTCATATATTCACAAATCATCAAAGGTGTGTTTTTTTCTTGTCCCTGTTTACCTCTTCACGTGCATATCTTTGTTTTTCCCTAACACAGCAACAGTCTAAGAGTAGAAAATGCTGTAGAGAAGTTGGACAGATAAGGAAATATGGGCTGGACCGGGAGTGACACTGAGTCATACATTTTTTTTGCATCTTTATTACACACACAAATTAGTGCGGGAGAAAGGGAAGAGTTATAGATCTTGACTATCCGATCTATATATGGAATGGAGAAATATGCTAATTAACCGGTATGCTGGAACAGGTTGACTGGACAGGAGGAGGTTGGGTGCACAGCATTGGGGGTGGGGCAGCAGGAATCTCCACACACCTCTACTGGGGGGGAGCCTGATCAACAGAGGCTGAGGCTGCTTCAAGGGCTGGAGTGGGAGGCAGGGCCAGACCCCTGGGCAACTCAAGGTTGGGCAGTGCTGGGCTCCTAGTTATTATTATAAATATGGTAGACTTTTAGTCAACTAACAAATTTACCAGCTGAAGAAGTTTTCTTATTTGAAATGATAGCAAAACTAATATACTTTCACTCATAATTTTATTGTTTTTTTATTAAATAAAATATTGAATATGAAGTTCTTAGAAAGGTGCCTAGCAATAGAAAAAAAATCATCTTTTTTAAAAAAATAAAAACACAAAACTCTTACAGGCATTGTCATGCTCTGAAAAGATGGCGTTACAGCTGGCTGAGGTTAGGCTGAGTCATTTCTCACCTGTTCCTCAGTTTGCACACCCTAAAATTAAGGGGTGCACTTGAGTTCTTAGATATTCTTTCCAAACTTAAAATTCTACGATTCATAGTAAGAAATAGTAGGAGCTTATAAGAAAGGAAATAAAAATAAAGTTCAACATTAGAGAGGGAGAAAGTGACCAGGTTGTTTTGACTGGTTGATAAACTATGTAAAAATATATTAAATTGAGCTTAAAATAAAATGTTAAAAGAGCCGAAACCAGTTTGGCTCAATGGATAGAGTGTTGGCCTGTGGACTGAAAAGTCCCAGGTTCAATTCCGGTCAAGGGCATGTATGTACCTTGGTTGCAGGCACATCTCCAGTAGGAGGCGTGCAGGAGATGGCTGATTGATGTCTCTCTCTCATTGATGTTTCTAACTCTCTATCTCTCTCCCTTCCTCTCTGTAAAGAATCAATAAGATATATATTTTTAAAAAAATGTTAAAAGATAAACTGAGGCAAATTAATATTTTAAGTGTTTTTTTTTAGCAAAATTGATTTTAATTGGACAGTATCAAACTGGGAGTGTTTAGGAGCATGCCATAGACAGCATTTGGGGGAGACGTTTAAAGAGAAAATGGGGAAGCAAAGTCAGGAAAGCATTAATTGACTATAACTCAAAACCTACTTGGTTATTAGTGATTGGTTGTCCTTAGGTTTTAATTATATCAGCTTGATGTGTTTACTGGTTTAGATTTTCATTCCCTTATGCAGGCCACCATGGCATTGGAGCCCCCTCAGTTTCGGTAATTAATTAAATTAACTTCTTATGTAATTTAATAAGCCTAAATTAAGGAACACTGAGGAGCTTACTTTTATATAATACATTATTACTTTAAAGCAGGGGTGGGGAAGCTTCTTTCTGCCAAGAGCCATTTGGATATTTATAACATCATTCGTGGGCCATACAAAATGATCAACTTAAAAATTAGCCTGCTATATTTGGTCAGACATTTAATTAATTCACCCCTGATTCTTTGGCAGGGCCAACCCAAATGATTTCGCAGGTCTTACTGGATGTTCCCCACCCCTGCTTTAAAAAGAAGCATCAGCTACCCATGTCACCAGGTAGAGTGCAGATTATCTATACATTACAACTGATTTTAATTTTATAATAGAATTCATATTGGGTATAAATTAAATGTATTAAAATCAGGGTTAATCCTGCATAATCCATGCTCAGAAGTTTGAGAGCAAAGGCTCTTTTCATTAATTTTCCAGGATATCCCCAAAGACACTTGGGGTCAGTGACTCACCACCGTGATTACGGGGACTATTACTCTTAGTGCTCTCTTCAGCACTCCGAGGGATACGCCCTCAGAATCTTAATGAGTATGAGTTCGTTCAATCCCACCGAAATGAGTTTGGGAAACTCCCCTGCCTGATCTTTTTTTTTAACTGATAATCCCTAGAAATCTCTGCAAATAATTATTCATGTGTAGAGGACAGGAGAGATGGGATTGTGTGAGAGAGGTCATCGCCTCTAGATGTCTCATTTTGAATACATTAAACCCGTGTCTGGTTGTGTCCCTTAGACTCCTGGAGACAATGGGAATTTTTGGGGAACATGATCCATTTCAAGTTGCAAAGTCTTCATAACTTTGACGAGGGCTCCTTTGGCTACAGCGAATCTCAAATGCGAATTGGAGAAATGTGTTAGTGTTTGCAAAATCCATGCTGCTAAGTGGTTTCTTTATATAAATCGAAGTCAGCAAAAATGCGGTTCTACAGCTGCTGCTTCAAAGTGACTTCCACTACTTATCAGGCTTGAAGGATTGTGTGTTTTAAAGGAGAGTCCACTTCTGTTCGGTTAATGATTCCTTCCTTTCATATTCGCAATGGGGGTGCAGGGGAAGATAGACCTAGTTTTTGCAAAGTTCTTACTTTCTTGGAAGTTGATGGCAGTAGAAAGCAGAAAGGCAGTGTTTCTGGGGTAGCTATAAAGTCAAGTCTTACTTTTTTTGCATAGAATTTATGTGAATATGATATCCAGCTTTTTAAAAATGTGCCTAGCACTAAGTCTTTGGTTTATTATAAATTGGTTTCCACATGAAATGCTTTATATATTATAATAAATTGATTTTCACTGTATATTGGGTTGTGTTTATAATATATTGAATTGACTGAATAATAAATCTTTCTTTTCAGCAATTACATTTATTGGTGTGAGTAAATTATATTGGTTTCAGTGAGCCAAGATGTTTTGCATCTAAATTATACTGTCCTGGTCAGGTGATGTTGAGTTTAACATTTAACCTAAAGGCTGTGTGTGTATGGGGGGGTGATATATTTATGTATGTGGTGTGAATATTGCATCTCTTCAGACAATTACATAATTCTTTTACATATAACAGTAGTCCACTTCCAAGTGTCAGTATATTAAAGTTGAAGAGATTTGGTTTATTTATGTAAAATTTTTCAAATTCTACTCAAGTTTGTGTTGCAATGCATGGTGTAGAAAATACACTGAACAAATTTTATTATTATTCTGAACTCCGATAAATATGTGCAATGTGTGAAATATTACAACTTAGGACAATATAAGGAAAACATTCTGAAAATTATAGCTTTCCAAAATCATAGGAATTTTCTCAATTTTTGTAGTAATGACTGATACAAAATAGCTGTGATTAATAACAATATGATATTGTATTATAGTGGAGTTCTTGCACTTGTTAGGTGTTTGGTTTAGATGATTTTTTTTTCAGGTCCTTTAAAATTCTATCACTTTATGTAATTTTTACAATTCTAAGATTCCTAAACCTCATTACTTATTTAATCCGTTAACCAGCAGTAATTAAGCAATGCCTTTTTGCTTTCGAGTTGCCCAATGCAGGGCCAGGGCTGGTCCCAGGAACCAGCACATCTGGGCAGAGGAAGGGTCAGACAGTCTCGGAGAGGGTTATGGGAAACAGTCTGACCTCTGACCCCATTAGCAGGACCTGGCATCAGGGCCCAGCAGCGGTCAGGCAAGATCAGGCAAGGCCACGTTATGAAATACTCTCTTTTCCACACTAGTTTTTTTCCTTTTTGCCGGTACATTTTTATTTGACTGCATGGAATATTCCTGAAATAGTTCACAGTTGATGTAGTATTTTCACTAGTCCTTTATATATTTCATGCCTGAGGGTTTGTGTCTCTGTTCTTGATGTTTCTTCCAGAAAGAATGGCCACTATATTTCATTTTAACCTTTTTCACATGGTTCAGTCAGATGAGTGAAGTCCAAGATCTGGGCATAGCTAGGCTCATGCTCCTCTTTCTTCATCTTCAAATCCAGCAGTGGCAGGTAGAGTCTTTTTCCCACTGCATCCCACCCACCACCATTTCTGCCTCTCTCTTCCACTGGTGAACTTTTTGGCTACATTAGACCTGGACCCGTGAGCCAGGATAGTCTCCCCATATGAAGATCAGTTGATAGCAACCTTAATTCCATCTGCAACCATAGTTCTCCAAACATATTGACATATTCCAGTGATTTGAACATAGACATCTGTGGGAGGCATTATTCTTCCTAGCATGGGGCATATGTGCGGTGCATGTGTGTGTTCTTTCTTATTTTTTAAATATACTTTTATGGATTTCAGAAAGGAAGGGAGAGAGAGAAAGAGAGAGAAACATCAGTGATGAGAAAGAATTGATGGGTTGCCTCCTGCATGCCCCCTAGTGGGAATAGAGCCCACAACCCAGCCATGTGTCCTTGACCAGAATTGAACCTGGGACCCCTCAGCCCCCAGGCCAACGCTGTATCCATTGAGCCAAACCAGATAGAGCTGTTCTTTTTCTTTTAAATAAAATGACTAAAACTTTGTGTATCTACTTTTTTTTATTAAGTTTTTGAGGTGGCATTGGTTGATAAATTTATACAGGTTTTAAGTGTATGATTCTATAATACTTCATCAATATTTTTCATTGGGTGTTCACCACCCAAGATTTCCCTCCACATATATGTTGTGGAGGGAAATCTTGGGTGGTGAACACCCAATGAAAAATATTGATGAAGTATTATATATATATATATATATATATATATATATATATATATATATGTTATTTAATACATATATATGTTATATATATATATATATATATATATATATATATATATATATATATGTTAATTGATTTCAGAGAGGAGGAGAGAGGGAGAAAGAGAAACATCAAGGATGAAAGAGAATCGTTGCTCAGCTGCCTCCTGCATGGCTCCCCACTGGGGATCCAGCCCATAACCCAGGCATGTGCCCTTGACCAGAATCGAACCAGGGACCCTTCAGTCTGCAGGCCGACTCTCTATCTACTGAGCAAACCGGCCAGGGCCACAACATATATTTAACTCCCTTTACCCTTTTCTACTCTCCACCCAACTGCCCTTTCCCTCTGTTAACCTGGTGTATTGGTTTAATCTGCTTCCTCTCTTAAAGGATTACACACTCTGGACAAACTCAGAAAACCTAATCCTATGCCACATATTTCTTCGTAGTAGGCTTGATTAGCGAGAGCACATGTACAACCCATAAACCATTTACAACCTGACTTTTTAGTGTGTTCATAATATCATTGCATAGGAACACGTTTAAAAGCTTCATGTTACTATTTCTTATCTATGCATTTTAATGTATGGTAAAATGTAATATCTACTTTCTCACTTAAAATGCTCTTTTCTGATAAAATAAGTAACTTAAATTGTAAGCGTATTTTCTTCATGAGGCAGAATGAGTCAGTTGTGTGGTTTTTTTTTAATATTTGCATGTGTTTATTTATTTATTATAAACAAGAAATTGGCAAAAATGTATTATCTTTGCTCTTTTTTCCCAAGCCACTTAGGGGAATGTGTTGAAATGCACTAATGTAAGGGACATAAGCTGGATTCTGTGTTTTCAGAGTCATTGTACCTTCCTGAAGTTCTCTAGAGGAACTTGGGCAAGATTTAGAGACTGAAGCAAAATAAATAAATAAATAAAATAAGGTGGCCTTTTGACTTCAGGAATTTATTACTAGTAATTCTGGATATAGATGTGCTGCCAGGAGATTTCCAGTGGCAGCATTTGTTGGGGGTGCTGAGAAGGTTGCTATAGGGGAGCCCCATATTGTCTTTACCTCAAGCACCCAACTCTTGGCTGCTTTGATCTGTGGATAAAGACCTTAGTGACCCAAAGCAGAGCACAGGCAAGGGAGGAAAGAGCGACTTAATCAGATCAGTTCAGCCTCGGATTATTTACCATTCTGACGCTGTGCTTTGTATTTATGGTTTTTGCAATTGGAGCTCCGAATAGTGATACTTAGACAAGTACTTGAGATTTTTGTTTTGATTTTATTAGTTGAATACATCTGCCTGCTCCCTATCTTTAAGAGTTCTTCATTTAAAACAAACTTTTCAGTTTTACCTGAGAGTACACTTTGTAAAGTATGTTCTTTCAAAAAATGCTTTTTTTTATTTCTAGACATTTTAAGAGACACAATAATTGCTTTGATGTGCCTTGTCTGTCATCACCCTAAAGTTAAATTTCAGTGTTTACTTACAAAATACCTTTTCTTTTTAAAAGCAATTAGGAGGTGAGTGCCCTACAACCTAAGAGTCAATTAAAATGGTGACCACTTGGGCAAAGTGTTCAATTTGCTTCTCTAAGTAGATATATTTATCTAAAAAATAGCATTCATAAATCAGAGTACAAAAATGTCTCCAAAAATGACTTTGAGGTTTAACTTTATTTTGAATACTTGATATAAGCATTTATTATTCCCATCAGATTTTCATTGATTTAAAAAAAAACAACAACTAAAACTGATTAAATCTCATGTGGATTATTGTATTATTCAAACATTTACCTATAGAATTGTACCTCAAAAGACTGAAAATTTGTTTTACAGTGATCCTTTTTGGTGATTTACTCAATGCCAATGTACCTTCACTGTATATTGATCTTTGGGATTTTAAGCATCTTCATAATTGATATCTACATAATTTATTCACTGTAAAAACTTATTTAGACACTAAAATAAATAAGATTACTACATCCTTTAGCACACTCAACTACTGGCATTTATTATTGAATAAATAGGTACATAGAGCTCTACCTCAAAATCATCATTAAATGTTTTAAAGATTGTAGATAACAAAACAACTGCAGGTCTACTGAATTTAGCTGTCATTTTCTATCTACCTGTCTATCATTAAACTATTTGTCTTTTCCTGGTCTATTGTGGTTAAATGCAATGAATCAGAATAGATTTTAGATGAATTGTTTGGAAATGTAAAAACCCTTAGTATTTACAGAAGATGGTGTATAAGTCTATATATACCATATATATCACATTAAATTTAAAAAAATGTGGTGACTTCCTTCTTCCCTTCCTTCCTTCCTTCCTTCCTTCCTTCCTTCCTTCCTTCCTTCCTTCCTTCCTTCCTCCACCCATCTCTGCCATTTTTAAATGAAAACCTCCTAGAAGTTTTTCTAATGAATTTCCCTCATGATACATTAGTCACAACAGGGCTGCATACTCATCACCAGTAAGTCAAATGGAACTACCACTGTGCCTGGCTTAAACTTGGGGTAAGCCTGGTTGACCCATGGACCAGGAACAAAGCTTACTTTTCCTGAGTTACATAACAGCAAGTTGAACATACAATGGAAAAGGTCATCAAGGAAGGCAGATAAATGGATGTAAACAATAAACAACATTGTTGGGTAGCCGTGTTCTCATATTTGTGTCACCAGTATCAACGGCCACGCATAACATAAATGAGAAGCTTGTGTTTGGACCCGTAGCTCAGCTGACTGGAGCATTGTTGGTTCATTAGAAGCTTGAATCTGGTCAGGGCACCTACCTAGGCTGCAGGCTCCATCCATGTCAGGGCCTGGGGCAGGAGGCAACTGAGGGATGTTTCTCTCTCATATCTATGCTTCTCTCAAAAAAAAATAAATAAATAAAATAAAATAAAATAAAAATCTATCAGTAAACATATCCTCCACTGAGTATTAAAAATAAATTTAAAAAATTAAAAAGAAAAGCATATTAAATCCATTCTGCCTGAATAGTAAATATCATACGCAAACTTCTGAATTACAGTAGAATAGAATCACCATGATTTCTAGTCGCTTTTTAGTGAAGAGTATTCAAAAAAGATGAATTATAAAAATATGGAACTCATTTCACAAAGCTATCATACTATTTGCCCAATATAGAAATGCCTTTTTTTGTTCACTCAGTTCAAGATCAACTCAACTGGCCCTAGTGGGAGTTCCGGGTCAGGATGGAGGTGAAGGTTTGTTCAAAGTTTAGAAAAGATACCAACACTGTGTTAAATTCTTTGAAGAGTGCTTAAGGAATATTTCTTCCATAAACTCTGACTAATTGAGCTTGTTCTGAGTTTAGCAATTTGATACCCCAAGGGGTTTCAAGACAAAAAAAATTGGGACCCTTTGTAGTTTATCTGTCTTATTGAATCCAAAATAAACTTGTTCCTTTCCACTCAAAATGCATGTGTTCTCCAGGAAACTAAATATAAGAAGAAATTTTCATTTGGAATTTTCCTTTTGTAATTCTCAACCCTACTGCTCCCACACCTAGTTTAGCATCAATGAACAGACTATCATACTACAATGGGAAGGCAAGGGGGGGGTCGGGGGGAGGCCTGTAAGATATCAACTGAAGAACTTGTGTGCATGTATATAAACATAACCAATGTATACAAGATGAAGCGGGGGGAGGGGAGATGAGGGCATGTACCAGGGGGTAGCGAAGGCTGGGAGGAGTTTAATGGGGGCGGGGGGGAAGGAGACATATGTACTACTATTTGTAATACTTTAAACAATAAAAAATAATTAAAAAAAGAAACAGTATCAATGGCAAAAACAAAACAAAACAGAAAACACACAAAACACCTACAAAACAAAAGCAAAAAGAAAAAACACCTGTGAAATAACAAAAGCATTTACATTGTGCTGACTTTAGATCAATATATTGAGTGATGGAAGTGAGACCATTGTAGACACTTTCTGTAGATGATCCTAGAAATATATGTATAGTTTATTTGTTTTGCTTTGTATTATTCTGTTTTATTTTATTTTTGAAGGAGTAAGAAAGTTTAGAAACCTCAGGTATTAGAGTTATACACATCTGGCTTTACACTGCAGTTCTATAATTGTTAACTTTTTTGTTCAATTTCTTCATTTATGTAATATTTTCAATAATGTCCAAGGAATTTTACAAATTTTGTAAATAATGTGCACTGCCTGGGAAATAGTACATACTACACAAACGGTAATTATTTGTGATTTATTAATTATAATTTTCCTGACAGGAGACCAAACCATTAATTCAGTCTCACAGCTATTATTAAGGACTTATTTTGACTCTTACTAACATCTGTGACCTGGAACAAATACTTTGTTCTTGTTGATTTCTCAGAATATTATATTGCAGGCTCTTACATCTGAACTGATATTTATTTCCAAATTATATTGCAATGCCAAATTGCAAAAACTCTAATTTGAATCTCTCAACCCATAGTGTTTACTTAAAGGTCAGCTTTCATTGTAGGATACCATTAAAAGCAGAACCAACACGGCACCTTGAGTATTTAGTACTAAAATGAAAAGAAAGGGCACACCTGTACCTTATAAAAATATTTTTCTCTAGTCAGTTATATTTAGCACAAATTAATAGGATTTTTCTAGCTTTCTGATTTTTCAAGAGAAATTAATTTGAGACTGCCCACCCTACTAGCTTCTGACTTGGAGGGCTGAATCCATCAATTAAATCCACAGCAGATTAATTAGCTAGTAATTTGGGAAGTTAATCATCATTCCAAGGTACTTATTAAGTGTCTAAGCTCATGAAACTTATGTTGGAAGATTGGTTTGGGAGGACTGAAATCTCGCTTGAAGAAACATTTAAGTGGTTTGGACATTCCAGCTTCAACCTAAATATACCTTCAGTGTTTTTATAACTGTTTATGGACAAATATCACCTATAAGACAAAACTGTGCAAGGAACATGTTACATATATTAGAGTTTTCACAGCTTTCATTAGAACATGATTAAATTAGATCCCATGTTAAATATCCTGAAATAATTATGTGCCACACCTATAATCTTTCTTTCCTTCGTTCTCTGGAGAATTTTGTTAAGTCCTGTCTCAGTTCACAGATGAAAATCAATTTTGTGATTTCTTCCCAGAAACTAATGGAAATTTGTTCAAATCACAGAGCTACCACACAATTTGCCCAATTCAGCAGAAATGCCTGCCTTAGTTCACTCCGGTAACGAGAAGCCTGATTGGGAATAGCATGAGAGTTCCCGGTCATTGGTGAGGTGGAGCAACAGTGTGTAAAATATTTACATAAAGTGGGACCCACTGAAGCAGCCTCTCAGGCCTTTACTTCTTTTATATATAATTTGTTGGAGTGATGTTGGTTGATAAAATTATAAAGGTTAGTCCTTTACTTTTAATGCTGACGTTTCTTTATTTGGGTAATATTTACTGCATGTATAAAAATAAAATAGACTGCCGAGACTAGTTTGGCTCAGTAGATAGAGCATCTGCCTGCGGACTGAAAGGTCCCAGGTTCAATTCCGGTCGGGGTCATGTACCTTGCTTGCGCGCACAACTCCAGTAAGGGGGCGTGCAGGAGGCGGCTGATCGATGTCTCTCTCTCATCGATGTTTCTGACTTTCTATACCTCTCCCTTCCTCTCTGTAAAAAAATCAATAAAATATATTAAAAAAATAAAAATAAAATAGACTTATTATCATGTATGTGTATATCCCCATGCATGAGAAGCACACCCACATACCCTGGACTGCCTTTTGAAAGTGACATATCTACATTTGTGTGTTTAGAGGACTACAGAGGTAGTGACACTACTGGCCAGCAGTGAGAACCCTCGTGGATTTTCCTGTGTTGCGTTTTCTTCCTTCACTTGTCTCTATTTAGGAAATCTGAGGAAAGAAGATTCACTTCTACCCTTAGTTTGCCGTCCTTGAACTGTTTGGACATTAGACCTATATCCTCCAGGAAGGGTGTTAATGCTAAGAACTGCTCCTATATGTAGAGAATTCAAGTGAAAGATTTTTCAGAACAGCTTTCATTGGTAAACCTTTCCCCATTTTCAGGAAATGCTCTCTTTTCCCAGCCTCCTTTGCACGGGGCTCAGAGCAGGCGTGCTCTTTCTTTCTTTGGCTTCAGTGTAACTGCAGAACAGCAGGCTCGGGACCAGCTTCACCTCACAGACCCTATTGTGCAAAGTAAGTGATTACAGCGATACTTGCTTCTTGAGGTCATTCCGTAGAAGGATGTCAGAACTGACAACTTCAAAGACAATCTCCTAGACCATCTTGGACAGAATATTTTTAAGATTTAGAGTTATTTGATTTTTTTTTCTGGGGCATGGGAGGAGTGGGAATAGGGAAGACCAGACATGACAGGGCTTCTTACCAGCCAATGAAGCTAAGATCTCCAGCAACGTCGATAAATGCAACTGATCAAGATGGTAAATTCTTCTATATGCATGCAGAGAAATTCACTACAATTATTTTAGTAATGCTTTCAACAGTTTCTTTGTCCTTAATCAATTATATCATTCTTCTTCTGGGTTAATAGTCTGTTGATAGACTAAGATATGAAGCAAGCTATGTCTTCATACAAAGAACAGAAATCTTCTGTCCAGAATCCTATTTTTTTAAGTGAGTGTGCTTCCTGCATGTATTTTGTGAGAAAAAAATAAATGTTGTGAAGATTTGGATAAATGCTTTTGCCTCAGATACTTGCCAGCATCTTATCATACCAAAATAAATACTGAACATGTGGTTTATTATTTCGACAACCAAGATTTAACAAACTATTTTATTTACAATTCATCTTTCTTTGGAAAGGGTAAGAACCATTTTTAATACACTATCAATTTTCATTAGCTCTCTCCAAATCTGTTCTGAGTGAATAGAGACAATGAGGGTAAAGGGTAAGATGTGGGTATAATGGGGTACCTTTGCTAGGAACACCAGGTTGCACATGGGGGCATTGGCCCACAACCATTGTTCACTATCATCAAATATCCATCTCCCCTCAGCTGTGCTTGGGTGAAAGTCTTTTCCTTTATGTGGTTAACCTGATGTTCACCATTAATCTGACTTTGTCAATATATAAACAGCCAAGTAAGGGGAAGGTGGAATCCATGTTGTGATTTACCACTACCCTAGACCCTAGGAATGCCCTTGGGCCCTGCTCTCCTTCTGTTCACACATTTGTTAGAAAGTTAAACTAGTCCATAAAATTGCTTCAGTTTTAACTGCCAAGATTCATCTCTGACCCTACTCCCATTGAGGATACAGGTATCGAGTTTTACCACTTCCGCTGTATTTGACAGCCTAAGGTGAACTGGACTTCTTTTGTGTAATCTACCTCTCAGTCAACTCAGGCTTAACTTGAAGAAAATGAAAACTTGTGTTGTATATGTAAAGAAAAAAATAGCATTTTATTTTGCAACTTTTAAAGTTTTTTGCATTTGATTGCATTTGTCAATATCCAGAGTCTGATTTGTCCAGTGTAGATGGAGAAAGCCTTTAACTATCTCTGATATCTTTCACAGCTTTGTCCCATGTCAACACCAAAACTGTTACTTTGATGCTTGGGACTCATGGGAGACATTGTTGATGATAACCAAGCTGAAATGGTTGCTTTTCTAAATTGGCATATTGGCTTTCTGACTCTCCATCAGAGGTATTGAACATGTAAGTGTCTATATCCATCACCACTCCACACAACTCAC
This sequence comes from Lasiurus borealis, assembly GCA_004026805.1. Taxonomy (NCBI): domain Eukaryota; kingdom Metazoa; phylum Chordata; class Mammalia; order Chiroptera; family Vespertilionidae; genus Lasiurus; species Lasiurus borealis. The sequence continues at coordinate 35,490 of PVJN01000988.1, forward strand.
TCCCATTATTTACAGAAAACTTTATCACCAAAAATGATTAATTCCTAACACATCAGAGTCCTCCTTATACCAAGAACCATAAAGCAAAACATAATTACTTCTAATTAAAAGCTTCCTATTCTGTCATCATATGTTATGTGCCTGAGAACAATCTGAGTAAGATTCTCTAGAATGCCCTCAAATTAATTAGTAGGCAAGCCTACACATTTTAACTAATCCTCTTGGCCTATTGTTTTTCAACAAAATATGTACAGCTCATAAACAATGCATAATTTCCCTAGAGAATCATCTACTACATATATAGTGAGGCTCATGGTGAATGTAACTATTAATAAATTTCTAGAGAGTCATGAATCCTGTAGATAAATATGAGTTTTCTGTAAAAGAAACACACACACACAAAAAAAAAAAAAAAACACACACACAACAAAAACTCACAGTAATTCGTGTAAGGGAGAGTCCATCATGTCCTCGAGACCTTTATTACAGCTTATTAATGGAGATGAGATGTTGGTGTGAATAATTACTGGAGGACATTTTCTAATCCTCACACACTCTCCTTGCTATTTCATCCATAACTCACCCACAACTTCCTTCGTTTTGGTTAAAGCACACACATACACACACACACACACACACACACACACACACACACACATATGATATTTATTCTGGTTTAATAACGTTTATTTTGCTATTGAGAATTATTTATACTAATAAAAGGGTAACATGCTAATTAGACCAGATTGACGCAACATCTTCTGGATGTCCAATGTCCTTCTGGATAAAGCCCTGCTAGGCTCAGGGGAAGCTGAACCAGAGGCAGGAAAACTGCTTGTGATCCCAGGTGCCTGCCTGGGCAAACTGGCCTGGGTCCTGGTTGCCTGTGGCTGGCCAGAGAAGGAAAGCCTGGATCCTGGTTGCTTGTGGCCACCTGGAGAAGGGAAGCCTTGGCCCCTGGTGCAGGGACCAGGAAGAGGCAGTTAGGGACAATCATGCATGCAGACGAGCAGGTAGGGGCATCAGGCAGGTAGGCAGAGGTGGTTAGGGGTGAACAGGAAGGCAAGAAGAGGTGGTTAGGGGCAATCAGGCAGGCAGGCCAGTTGTTAGGAGCCAGCAGTCCTGGATTTCAAGAGGATGTCTAACAGCTTGGAGGATTGGGCCTAAACTGCCAGTTGGATATTTTCTGAGGAGTCCTGGCTTGCAAAAGGGTGTAGGCCAGGCTAAGGGACCCCCCGCCAAGCACACATTCTGTGTACCAGGCCTCTAGTCCTTTATAATAATGAGGTAATATGCAAATTGACCATCACACCCTGAAAAAGATGGCTGCCTACAACCAGGCTAGCAGGGGGATTAGTGAGGGACAAGCAAACAATTGAATATCAGGCTGCTTGGGGCAACTAGGATAGAGGAGGGGGGAGTTGAGGGCAACTAGGCCAGCAGGGGTGGGGCAGTTGGGGGTTACCAGGCTGGCATAGGGGCTGGGAGTTGGGGGTGACCAGGACTACAGGGAAGCGGGGGACAGTAAGAGGCGACCAGGCCAATGGTGGGGCAGTTAAGGGCAACCAGGCTAGTGAGGGGGTACAGTTAGGGGCAATTAGGATGGCAGTGGGAGGCAGTAGGGGACAATCAGGCCAGCTGGGGAGGGCAGTAAGGGATGGCCAGACCGGCAGTGGGGGCAGTTAGGAGCAACCAGCCTGGCAGGGAGGAGGCAGTTGGGGGCAACCTGGCCATCAGCAGAGGGCAGATAGGGGAAACTAGGTTGGAGCAGTTAGGAGCGATCAGGCTAGCAGGAGGAGAAGAGTAATGGGTGACCAGGATGGCAGGCATGTGAGTGATTAGGAACCAGGATTGTGAGAAGGATGTCCGACTGCTGGTTTAGGCCCAATCCCTGGGGGTCCTGGATTGGAGAGGGTGCAGGCTGCACTGAGGGGACACCCTCATGCACAGATTTCATGCACTGGGCCTCTACTAATAATATAAAATGTAAACATTCTAAATTGCACATTTAAAAGTGCTTATTGAAAGTAATAAATTGCATGAAATTAAATACCTTGAAAAGATCAGAATATAAGATCATGCTATTTAGATTAAGTACACTCTTAGAAAGTAGGCTTAAAAAGCTACTGTCATTTTATTTCATATTAAAATAAAAATTACTTAATCTTTAATAAGTCACATAAATAAGATGTGATTACAGTGGTACCTCGAGATTCGAGTGTCCTAACATACGAGATTTTTGAGATACGAGCTGTTGAGTGGGAGATTTTTGCTTTGAAATACGAGCAACAGTTGAGATCCGAGTAATAGTGCAGATAGGCCCACCAGTTTACCAAGACTCGAGGGTCTCATAGTTTCCCACGCCTCAAGGTTACGGAATGAATTAAACTCGTATCTCGAGGTGCCACCGTATTTCATAGGAATGGGGACATAGGGACCATGGCTAAAGACTCAGGGAGTGTAGGGGCTTGTATTTCTCTTTTCTCCTTTTAGATTACACATACTTTGTAAGAAACTATACCATTTTTTGTGTTATCAGTTATAAGAAATTTTCTTCCAAATATAGCAGGGGGTACTCAAGAGATAATTGTAATCAATAAAAAAAACAGCAAAATATGGAATGCATAATATCTATTAAGCAATACATCATGTCTGATTAATTAATAAGTGCGTGTGGAATATTACTAATATTTGGATCACCAGGATGTCTAGTGTAATCATGAGGTCAGAGCATTTACTGTTTGACATGAGACAATTTATCCAAAATCTGTGCCTTAAGTTTTCTTTTGTAAAGTGGAAATATAAACACTACTCATCTTATATAGAAGATTTGATGGCAAACTTGATTTAAAATGTATAAAATACCTAAATAATGCATGAAATTTGAAAGCACCCAGGATCAGCTATTATTACTCTACTTTTATGTGATAATGTAATTCTAGTACATATTTAGAAAATACCCTAAATTTCCCTCTCTCTCTTTCTTTATTCCTGTCTTCTTATTTCTTTTAAGTACAATAATATCCAAGATTTTATTAATACCTGCAACTCTGTTCTAGAAATTGTATAGTTTTTATATCCATCTCTTCCCACTTTACTTTCCACACACACACACACACACACACACACACACACACACACACACACACAAAACCACAAACACATAAAAACCTTACATGGTGGTATCTTTGAAGAGTCTGCTCTGGAGCCAGTGCCTTCCTATATACTATTATTATCTGAAATAACTACTGCTATTTTTAATATTGCATAGAAAAGAAATCACAATGATGCTAAAGACCATATCCGGGGTTAGAGAAATAACAAGTGATAGATCCAAGATCACTGAGACAGATAGCATGATAAATAAACCTCAATCCATTCACATATTTGTATATTTTGCAGGCAAATCTTGCCTGCTTTATTAGATTGCAAATGTCTTAGAATTCAGGACAATTTCTTATGTTGGCCTATTTCTTTAGAATTAAAAATATAACATGGGTTCCAAAGTAGAACATATATATAAATTAACTCTATGTCTATAAATGTTATATACATTAACCATGTATATATAAATTAGTTGTGATTTATAATAAGAATTGGAAATTAGGTTCAAGAATATTCAAGACTGCGCCACCTTGAAGGGGAAAATGCATGCCATTGGAAGCTTGAAAATTTACAACTATGGCACCCACCAAACAGCTGTGCGCCCCAGAATACCAGTCCCCAATTGGATCAAATACCAGATTCAGAGGAGCTTTACACCCAGAAAGGTTGTATTTCACCTGGGATAATGAGAGAGAGATGAGAGAGAGAACTATATAACCAGACTCCCAGAGAACAGAGACCATGGGGAGACAAAGAAACAGCTCTCATGTGAAACAAAAGCAGGCATCACCAGAAAAGGAAGTAAATGATACTGCTCCTAGGGCAAAGGAAGCAAAAGAAACCACCAACTAAACAGCAAGAAAGCCCATGGTATGGGAGAACATATTTGCCAATGTTATCACTGACAAAGGATTAATCTCCAACATCTACAGCCAACTTATACAACTTAATACAATGAAGATAAATGATCCAATAAAAAATGGGCAACAGACCTAAATAGAATCTTTTTGAAAGAAGACAAAAGGAAGGCCAAGAGACACATGCAGACATGCTCACAGTTTCTAATTATCCCAGAGATGCAAATAAAAAAAAGACAATGTGGTACCATCGCACACCTGTCAGAATGGCAATCATCAACAAATCAACAGAGGACAAGTGCTGGTATGGATGCAGAGAAAAAAGAACCCTTGTGCACTGCTGGTGGGAATGCAGATTGGTGCAGCTACTGTGGAGAACAGTATGGAGTTTCCTCAAAAAACAAAAAATGGAATTCACATTTGACCCTGTATTCCTGCTGCTAGGAATATATCCTAAGACACTAGAAACACCAATCAGAAAGGATATATGCAACCCCATGTTCACAGCAGCACAATTTACAATAGCTACAATTTGGAAACAGCCTAGGTGTCCCTCAGCAGATGCCTGGATCAGAAAATTATGGTACATCTACACAACAGAGTACCATACTGTCATAAAAAAGGAAGGCATTCTTACCATTTACAGCAACCTGGATGGCACTGGAGAATATTATGCTAAGTGACATAAGCCAGTCAATAAAAGAAAAATATCCCATGATCTCACTCATTTGAGGATAATAAAGAACATTATAAACTAATGAATAAAAAGTGAGATACAGAGGCAATAAAGCATCAAACAGACTGTCAAATTATAGCGGGAAGGTTAGGGAGAGGTGGGGAAGATAAGAGATCAACCAAAGGACTTGTATGCAAGAATATAAGCATAACCAATGGATGCAAGACACTGGGGAGTGACAGCATGTATGGGAGTGGGGTGGAATGGGGCAATGGAAATATATGTACACATATAATACCTTAATAAAAAAATGAAAAAATGTGTATGTAGAAAACAACAAAAAAGAACATTCATATATATATAGACATGAGTGCTAGAGGTCTGGTGTATGAAATTTGTGCATAGGGCTGTATGTCCCTTAGCCCAGCCTATACCCTCTCTAATCTAGGATCCCTTGAGGGAAGTCTGACTACCCATTTGTGCCTGATTCTGGTAGGTCTGGGCTTAAACAAGCAGTCAGACATTCTTCTCACAATCCAGGACTGCTGGCTCCCAACTGCTCGTCTGCCTGCCTTCCTGATTGCCCCTTTACCACTTCTGTCTACGAGTCTGATCACCCCTAATCACTCCCCTGCCAGCCTTATTGATGCTTAACTGTTCCCCTGCTAGCCTGTTTGCCACTAACTGCCCTCTATTGCAGGTCTAGTCACCCCTACCTGCCCTTCCCTGTAGGCCTGGTCACCCTTAACTTCCTTCCCCTTCAGGCCTAGTCCTACCTAACTGCTCTCCCCTATACGCCTGGGTTCCCCTCAACTTTCCTCTCTTGCAGGCCCGGTTGCCCCCAATTTCCCTCTTCTGCCAGCCTAGTCACCCCTAACTGCCCTCCCCTCCTGGCCTGATCACCCACAACTTCCCTCCCTTGTAGGTCTATTCCCTCCAATCTGCCTTCCTCCACTGGCCACTTGTGGAAGCCATCTTATGTCCACATGGAGGCAGCCATCTTTGACCACATGGGGGTAGCTATCTTGTGTGTTGGAGTGATGGTCAATTTGCATATTACTCTTATTAGATAGGATATATATAATTTTATATGCATATTTTAATATAAGTATCTGATCTGTATCTGGTATAGGTAGATATAATTATAGATATAGATATAGGTATAAGTATTTGTATAGGTATTGGTATAGGTATTGATATAATGTATATGTCTGAACCCAATGTATATGTGTATGTGTGCAAATATATATACGGTGGAACAAAAATAGGTATATAGTTGTGTGTTTGTGGAATACAGAGTTTATTCTTATACTTCTATTTATAATTATTATATTTTTCATATGAACAACTATAAACCTACTTTTGCCCCACCCTATGTTTACAGACAATTATTTAGTAGTTAAGTAGTGATCATTTAAATAATCTATAAGACAAATCATGCTACTCCCCTAATCAAAACCCCCCAAATCACTTCTTATCACACTTAGAATAGAACCCCAAGTACTTATGTGCACTAAAAGTCTATTATCTGGTCCCTGAATACACTCCAAACAGATCTACTCTCCCATCCCTATATCTGCCTCAATCATACTATTGCTTTTGCTGTTGCTTTAAAATGCCAATTTGCAGGTGACTCTCTCCCACAATTCATTTTGTCTTCTCATTTATTAACTATATAATAGATACACTCAACACTTTAAATAAATTTTCTTACTTATATTAAGTTATCTATTTGGTGACATGGGTTAAGGATACTGAGAAAAATAAAAATGCTGCATGCCATCACTTATATGAGGAATATTTTTTTTAAAAAGAAAGTCAAACTCATAGAAGGAAAGAATAGAGAAGTGGGGGAAATGAGAGGTTAGTAAAAGGGTACATACTTTCATGTCTAGAAAGAATTCTGTTTGTTCTGAGGGTATAATCTAAAACATGATGACTATGATTAATGACACTGTCTTATATATTTGAAAACAATAGAACTCAAATATTCTCACCAATAAAAATTGAATAAGCAGAATAGTAGATTGTTTAAGACTATAAATGTGAAATGAAAAATCTCACCCAGGGCCAGTGCTAACACAATATCAAAGCAACCAATGAATTGGATCGAATGCCCCAAATTGAGATGTGTTTTTTAGTTAGCATCCCGTCCTTTCACACACATTCCTCAAGCTGTGTTATTTGAAGAAATGGTTATTGATTCATAGCCGAATGACAAAGACACGGCAAGGTCGGACACTTTCAATAGGAAAGGCAGATCTAGAGAATAGAAGTCAATTATATAAACTGTTAATTGATTATGAGCCCAAAGTAAATGTCAGTCCTGTTAGATGCCTCTGAGAAAAGGAGGCTGAAATTTAGAATGCACATTGGCTGGACACAGTCTCAGAAACTCTGATAAAACAAATGCCCGTGCACAGTTCCTTAATGTGCAACATAATGAGCCATAAAACAGTGAAATAAGGCATTTTATTCCAAACAAACAAAGTTATCATTAATTTGGAAGGACATGTGTGTATCCAGAATGGGATCTTAAACAATAGTAAAACTTTCCATTTTTCATCACTTCCCATTCAATGCTCCCAACTTCAGTGGCCACATGGAGGTAACTTGGGAAGACAGAGAGCCGTAGAGATATGCATTGGAATTAAAAGCTCATATTAAAGCCAGTTCTGCTGTTTTGTGAACTTTAATTTTCTTAGCTGTGTATAATCAGGGGAACAGATCACTGTGAGAGTTTTAATTTTATATACTTGGGGTGATATTAATTTACTCCCTCTGTACACAATTCAAGAGATTTATTTTATTAATGAGCTGCGCACAAGCTTTTTAACCAGACAACTATGGGTTCAAACCCCAGCCCTGCCATGCTACTATCAGAAAGTTGTCATATTTCTTTTTAAGGCTTGGTTTAGTCCTCCCTAAAATTAAAATTATAGCTACTTCCTGGAGACAAAGGAAAAAATATTGAGGGAAATTGACCACAAAATAAACATTCAATGTTTTAGTTCCTTGCCCTTATTTTTTCTTGTAGAATATGAAGTGAACACTGAATAATCACATAGTGTATATGAGCCCATTACATTTTTCTGTATACATTTCCTACATGATGATTGCACCATAATATTGCTTATGAGGGCTCCCAAGTACTTGATCTTTTATGAGCAAAGTGTAGAGGAAACTATATTACTTTCTGTTGGTTACTTGATTGATTCCATCTAGTTCCATGGATTTAACCCCCGCCTCTGTCAAAGGCTGCTTTCTCTGTATCCCCAAACCTGCTCTAACACTTTAGCTCCAAACTTAACTGTCCAGTTAACACTTAACTGAGTTGTGTTAGATAGAACCTGGCCACAAAGGACTATTGATCTACCCGCACACCCCACTCTTGACATTTTTTCTGCCAATCTATCCGTCTTTGTAATTGACTAATGCTTTGACCTTATAATACAGTTCCTCATGTTTTGGTGACCCCCAATCTTAAAATTATTTTTGTTGCTACTTCATCACTGTAATTTTGCTACTGTTAATAAATCATAATGTAAATATCTGTTTTCCGATGGTCTTAGGCGGCCTTGCTAGCAGTTTTCAACCTGTGGGTCGCTACCCATAAGTTGAGAACCGCTGCTGTAGAACCTAAGACCATCAGAAAACACAGATATTTACATTATGATTTCTAATTGACACTATTTCTACTCAGTTGCTCAGCCTAAAAACTGAGAATCTCCGTGAATTCTCTCCTTTCTGATAGTAAATTTAGTCGGGTTTATCTTAAAAATTATATCCTCCAAGAACATTTTTTTTGCATTTTTCTCTGCTAAAGCTACTATGATCTCTCATCTAAACTAACGTAACAAACGCCTAATAGGTTTTTCTACCTTGATTACTTTGCCTCCTTCGAGTACTTTGTATATACAGAGGGAGTGACAGAGTCTTTTCTTTCTTTTTTTTTAAATATGTTTTTATTGATTTTTTTACAGAGAGGAAGGGAGAGAGATAGAAAGTCAGAAACATGGATAGAAAGAGACATCTATTAGCCACTTCCTGCATGTCCCACAGTGGAGATGTGCATGCAACCCGGATACATGCCCTTGACTGGAATCGAACCTGGGACCCTTCAGTCCGAAGGCCGACGCTCTATGCACTGAGCCAAACCGATCTTAGCCAGTCTTTTCTTGATCAAGTTTTGGACCATTTCTTCTGGGTCCTCCTTTGGGCTAGGTCTCCTCTATGAGCCTTGCCCTTGACCCACGTAAGCTGACTTTCCCAAAGTATCCCGCTAAGTTAGCTTATCAAGAATCTCTCACCCTGGACATCCAATCACTCTTCATATCTGATCACATTCTGCATTTCCCACCCTTGATGTCTAAGGCATTTGGCTTGTCTTTAGCAAGAATCTCCTTTGACCGGTTTAGTAAGCATCTCCATACTCCTGTTATCTCTACTTCATAATTTTTCCTCCACTAAATCTTCTCAGTTTGCTTGTTGGCTATATGAAGTCACAGTTGCCTTTACTGTCTTTGGAATTGAACTCAGTTCTCTTGCTGCTGAAGTCTCTCGCTCCAAGTGCAGTAGTTGCTGAACAAAGTCTGCCTTTACAGCTTTAAGTAGTGTGCAGCTTTGTTGCTAGTCAACTTTCTTTAGGAAGTAGTTACACTTCTGAAATATGGCTCACCTCTTTGTTAAAGGCATTTTATTATTTCCCAGTGAAGTAGAATATAATGAGAGGGAATGAAATCCCAGGTTCTTTACAGAAGTCTTAAAGATCTTGAATCATATGAAACTCTGATTTCTTTTCTACTTTATCCCCTCTTTACATCTTAAATTTTCACATGACTCTTTTTTTTCCCCTCATCATTTAGGAATTTAAATATCAATTTTCTCATAAAATTCTTTAATATATTTCCTACTGAAATAGTGCCCCTACTGTCCCATTACTCCGTTATTATTCTATTTATGTTCTTTGTAGCCATTCTCAGTGTTTTAAACATTCTTTGCGGGTACTGCATAAATATTTTTCACCAACTATCTGCCTGCCTGCATGTTTATACTGTAAAGCTCGGCAATGAGAGTTATAAAAACAAAATAACATAAAGAAATGAGGAGAGAAAACAACTTGCAACCTAGAAAAACAACATGCTTTGCTCTGTAATAATGAAAACAATTTTTTAAAGGTTTATGTCAGGAATTGTCCCATTAGAAGTGAATAAGGAATGTATATTAGATGCACACATTCTTAATTCAAGGACAGAACTTAGTTCAAAAGGTTGACTGACCTCGTAAAATCCTAATGCTCTTGATGAAAAGCCACTTCGGGGGCCAATTAGAGGATATACTCATTAAACCAATTGTACAAAGGCCATACAGCATGGGTATAAGGGGTTAGGCAGTACCATTAGGAAGTAACCTGGAAAACCAGTCAATTGAAAGACTTTGCCTTTGAGGTTACCTCTCAGCAAGCAGATGCCAGGCAACTGAATTTGGTTTCAAGTTCAAAGTTACACAGTACAAAGGATAAAGGAACTCTGTCCCCCTTTCTTATTTAAGTAGTTTTAATTTGAACTTCAATAGAGTAGTTGGTTGACAAAGTAGTATTTCCAAAGGATTTTACTGCATGCTAATGTTATTCAGGTGGCGTAAGGTATTTAAAATAGAAAAGTAGCTTAAAACACGGGTAAGTGCTCCTACTCCTCTCCATCAATAATACCCAAAAGTGAACAAAAATGTTGGTATTTATTTGGTGGCTGAAGCTGAACCCTTAAATCATAAAATGGATGTCTTCTTTGATATAATTGTCTGTTGTACATCTAGAGAAGAAATATCAGGTTTACAAAACTTGGAGAGACTTAGGCATGACACAGACCTACAATGGAAACAAAAATTGATTTATCTTTTTATCCCTTGAACAAGAAGAGTTATAGCAAAGTAGAGATCGGGAACTTTAGACAAAGCAATCATGGAGATGTATCAGACAAAGTCAGAAGAAAAATGTTCATTCTCCATGCCTTTCTAACCTCTGCCACCAGTTTCAGAATTACATTGCACTTTTTTTTATTTGAGTTGGTAATCTGTCTCTTTGATTTCTCAGTTATTGAAAAAAGTACAAAATGTCATGTTTGCAGAAAGTCAGGCAGAACTTCTTCCTTGTCTGCAGGAAAGAAGACACGTTCATGGGGCAGGTCCTAGGGACAGAGCTGGGAAATAACATGTTTAGTGATTCTCTAGGGCTAGATGACCCAATCAATAGCTCTAATGTGTGTTTTTCTTTTTCCCACATATAAGCTTGACTTTTCCCGTGTGGCACCTAGAGCCTTAATAAATGTTGGTACAAAGTCTATTTCAAACAGGGCTGACTCAACCAAGGTAAGGGTAAAAAGGATATAGATAAATCATGATTATTTCATTTTGAAATGATTCCTTGTCACACCAGATGGTTCTTTAACAATTATGTATGTTTAATATTTATGGCCTTTAAGAAGAACACAATTTAGTAGAATCAAATTACATAAGTAGTATCTCTGGCTGTACTTTTAAATCTTGAGGGTTTGACCTTGGACATCCCTTGTGAACCATGAATAAGCCAGTGCCCTGCATAGCTCTGAGGACGTAATTCGTAATTTGTGTTCCAGTTGAAACTGGCAAAGTTACTCAGCCCTGTAACATGTATAGATAAATGCCTGAATGGAGCATTTCTGACCTATGCAACAGTATCTCTGAGAGTCAGTGGAGTTGGGTTTGAAACTGTGTCATTTCTGAGCTCTCACACAGTTGTAAAAGCATGTGGTTCTTCATGCTTCCTTGGCACTTTACAGTAGTATCAGGATTTCTTAGTAAAAGGGTTAACCACTCCTAACAGAACATTATAAATATTAAGGATTTATTCCTTTAATTTGGGAAAGACTAGGCCACTATTTCTTTGAATATTACCTCCTCCCCACTGCTCTTTTCTTTCTTATAAAACTTTAATTTGTTTAGTTTGAAACTTTTTAAAATATATTTTTATTGATTTCAGAGAGAAAGGGAGAGGGAGAGAGAGAGAAAAATCAATGATGAGAGAGAATCATTGATTGGCTGCCTCCTGCACTACCCCCACCAGGAATTGAGCCTGCAACCTGGGCATGTGCACTTTACTGGAATTAAACCTGGGATCCTTCAATCCACAGGCTGATGCTCTATCTACTGAGCCAAACCATCTAGGACTAATTTGAAACTTATGAGCTAATCTTCGCATCTCTAGTTTTCTTTTCTATTCCTCATTTCTGTGCATTTTCTTTAGGTTGAGCAATTGATTCACCATTTTCTTTTTATTTTAATTCACCCTATGGATGAACATTCAATGAGTAATTTATTTTATTTAAAAATATTTATATTTTCTAGGATTTGAATTTATTTATTTTACTTTTAATATTGCTCTGGTCATTTTTATATTATCCTTATTACTAGTAACATTTTAATAATTACATTTTTCTTTTTATATTATTTAAAGTATTACAAACAGTTGTACATATGTCTCCTTGTTTCCCCCGCATTGACCTCCGCCTGGCCTCCCCTACCTCCCAGTACATGACCTCACCTGCCACCCCCAACCAGGTGTCTTGTATCCAATGGTTATGCTTATATACAGGCATACAAGTCCTTCTTCAGTTAATCTCTTACAGCCCCCTCCCTTCCGCAACTTCCTCTGCCTTCCCGCTGTAGTTTGACAGTCTATTCAATGCTCCTTTGCTTCTGTATCTATCTCCCCTCACCCCAATTCTTTTCAGTAAAAAAATTTGCCTCTGCAGACTAGAAATAAACCTGTAAGAACAAAAAATGTTTGAATTCCAATTTCAATGTCCAACAATTCTGAGTCCCAGTTTCAATGGCAAACAGTTGCTTATGTGTACACATCAGCAATGGTATCTGATGGTGGACAAATGGTGGCAACGCAGGTTTGACCCTCTCTGGTTTGGTCCTAGGCAACCTGTAGCGATTCACTTCTGCTGACTGCTCGCATAGCAAGGCGTCGTCTGCGTCTTCCATCTCTGGACTGTTTCTCCTCTTGTCTTCATGGTTGGATCAAACCTGTCAATTCCTCTCTGTTGCAGGAGTCCACTTGGTCTTGGAGTTGTTTTCTGAAAGTATATAAACATATTCTTGACCAAAAGTTAATAAAGGAATCTTTTCTATAATATTAACTTGGGATCCTTTTTATTTTTGCCCAAACAATTTTGGCTTATTTTGACACCATGTGTATTTTTCATGGGTGTCTTGTGGTAAGCATTACAAATGCAAATTAATTTTCTAAAGTAAAAATGTTCTAGATATATAAAGACTGCATTAAAAATTTTACAAAAGCCTCCATTAATCAAAAAAGGGGGGTAGTAGGGTAATATCATGTAAAGAAAAATATCCTGTAAGTAAATTACATCTAAAAAAATTACTTTTATTTCTTTAAAAAATAGATACCAACATGTTATGTATTTTTGAGTCAAATGGAAAAAAATTACACTAGGAAAAAAAAAGATTTTCTTTTTTTTAATATATTTTATTGATTTTTTTACAGAGAGGAAGGGAGAGAGATAGAAAGTCAGAAACATCGATGAGAGTGACATCGATCAGCCGCCTCCTGCACGCCCCACAGTGGAGATGTGCCTGCAAGCAAGGTGCATGCCCTGACCGGAATCGAACCTGGGACCTTTCAGTCTGCAAGCCAACGCTCTATCCACTGAGCCAGTACTTAGTAAAAGGACTTCCCCCTGTACCATCCTTCTTTCTCCCATTAATCCAGAAGAGCAGAGCCTGTTGCTCTCAGGAGTGATTGCAAAGCTGGTCTTTCCTGCCCAATTGGATGTTAATCTCGCCTATTCCCTGGAGTGATTACCGAATTAATTAATGCAGCTCCGTCCAATACCTGGCTCCCTTGTCTTACATTAATAGCTAACTAACTACCGACTTGAATAGAACCACCTACACCGTCTATACCCCAGTCCTGTGTCATTAGATTTATCTAAGACTCCTAAATTTTCAGAGTTCCCCTCAAACCATGTCCATAGTCACATTTCAAAGCTTCTCTCTTGGGATATATTATGAGTTTGTCTCTAGGTCTCACGAGAAAAATGAGACACATTACTGCTTTAGGCATTTCAAAAATGAAGGTAAAGGATAATGTCAGCATTTTTCAGTGAAAAAGATGCTAGCATTTTTCCTGAAAAACAGCTACCAGAAAGCTGTCATAAAAAATGGATACTCCAAAGCTCTCTAAAATTATTCAATTATAATGTAGTTAGTAATTTAGGTTAAAAATATCCATTTTTTTCCGCTATGCTACATACAACATTGTCTACCTTAACTTGCTTTCTCGAGGCATCCACTAAATCAACCAGACTCTTTAATTATTGAGCTCTTGTTATGAAAGGAAAGTGATAACAGGAAAGGAGGTTGCAGTTGGTTTACACTACTCTTTTATTATCGCCCTTTCCTGCTGTGATACAAATGATTCCCTCTTGCTTGATGACAAAGGCTTTTGCTTTGGGAGAAAACCAAAAAAAACATAAAACTTCAAAACCCCAGCCAGAAATATATTTGTTATTTCGATAGACTGCAACATCTCAAAAATCCAACTCTGTCATTATCCTGCAGTCGTAATAACGTGAACAACAGCGGCCTATTGCTCTGTTATGGAATACTCTTAACGCTCAGCTTCTAAAATGAAGTCAAAGATAGATATGTTATCGAGAACACCGTGATCGTAAAGTGTAAAATGGATAAGTTAACTGAGGTGAAGCTTAAATACATAATAAAATAATAATTGTAAAAATAAATAAATAAACAAACAAACGTTTTTTATTTGCCTCCAGCAATCCACTGCAGCTACTATTTTCAGGATTATAAATGACATCCATCTTATGTGACCTTTCAGCCTCATTTAGCACAATCTCTCTCCATGGAAACGTTACATTCAGCATGCAAGATATCGCAGTCTCCTTATTTTCATTTTACTTCAGTAGCTCTGCTTTCTCATTCTGTCCTTATTTTCTCCTTATTTCTCTGCTCATTCTTGTAGTAATCTCATCCAGTTGTATGAGATTAAAATACTATCTTTATGGTGAAGAATACAAGCTAACACACTCTACAACAGTGGTTCTCAACCTGTGGGTCGCGACCCCTTTGGGGATCCATCGACTCCATCATAGGGGTCGCCTAAGACCATCAGAAAACAGATATTTACATTACGATTCACGACAGTAGCAAAATTACTGTTAGGAAGTAGCAAAGAAAATAATTTTATGGTTGGGGGTCACCACAACATGGGGAACTGTATTAAAGGGTCCCGGCATTAGGAAGGTTGAGAACCACTGCTCTACACTATAGCCAACAATACTACCTTGGATGACTAATAGGAGTCTGAAATGCAGCGTGTCTAAAACTAGCCTCTTCACCTTCATCCCTAGATTTTGTCCCGTGGTCTCATCCCTGATTGCCTAGCCCTCTTCTGTCTCCCCACCTCCATATACATATGGCCCTAGAAGCCATATGGTCCATGGCCATGCAGACTCTACATGCAATAGACTGCAACACAAGTTAACCTGACCGCATGCTGCGCTGGACTGTGCAAACTTGGACCAGAAACTCTGTGCACTGGCTTTGATGTTAACCTGCTGGATGAGACTTTTTCCAAGGTGAAATAGAGGGAGATAGGACCTTGGAAACCCACGGGTTTAGTTCCTTAGAAATAATGCTTTCCACAATACCTCATTGTCCCATGGGGGCCTCAGGAAATTCTTGTTCCTATAGCATCCAAAGAATCCCAATCCCGCCAGTAATAGGTGGGGACACATATGATATCCCATTGATAACACATAGACATTAATACTTATCACGGATATTATTTAAAAAATTGAAACATGTACTTTAGGTTGTGCCATCTTTAAAAATGTTTAAAGATATTTTGTATATTTCTGAAATTAAAAAAAAATCCTATCACAGAAAGAAATGACTGGCTTTAATGAAGAAGTACAACACCATCATTAGAAATGCATTACTCTGGTATAAAATAAACATTTTATAATTAATTTAAGTGCATTTCCTATGGTCAAAAACTATATTAAAGTTTTTGAAATTTTGAATGTACATAAAATTATGTCCTATGTTTCTTATAATTTACCTCTTTTGAAAAATGATTAGGTCCTCAACTGCAATTGAAAATAAATAATGCAGTGACACAATAGCTTTACATCTAATTTCAAGCCCCAAAGTCACTATGTTACTAAATAGGAAAGCTTCATTTCTGTGTCAAATAGGAACTATTCTTCAAAACTTAAAAGTAAAGGAAATAAACCATTTCTTTGATGACCATTCAAAGAATAATATTTCCCAAGAATTTGAAAATAAAGACAATAATCATTTGGTCAGGGATGATTTCATCAAGTGTTTCTAGATGACAGAGATTTAGTTCAGTCACGAATCAGGTGAGTTACCCTGAAAGTGATGTAAGATTTTAAAAAGATAAATATTTCTAGGTAGGTGAACTTCACTATTATTGAACTAAATAAATTGGTTCTTAGGAATATGGCAGAAATGGAGAAGAATTGTAATTTTCTCATTAAAGAGATAATTACCCAAATAGGAATGCAATTACCCAATGATGAAGAGTTGGAAAAGATAGATTCAATTTTACTAGTGAGAGTTGAAAAGCTGTCAGAGAAAGTTCCAGAGGGAACAAAGGAAGCACTCACCATGGTCACAGATCTCTACTATTGTTAATAACAACTAGGAACATGTTGCCTTTAAAAAGATACCTACTGAGCCACACACAATGGAAAGAGATCTGGGAGGAATTGATGCTTTCACATGCTCAGGGCATTCTAGTTTTAGCTGATTGGATAGATAAAGTGAGAAGTAAGAAAAAAAAAAAGGTCAGCTGCTTCATCCTAAAATACTTCATAATACCTCATAGTATGGCATTTTTGCTACTAATTTCTTTTCCTTTTTTTTTTTTCTGGCCATTCTCAAGATTTCTTGTATATCAGCAATTATTTTAAGTTTTCATTTTCACATTCAGGCTCATTTTATATTTGATAAAGCTTAATAAAGTAAGATTTATAAGGCTGGCTTATAATTTTGGAGAAACCTTATTTAAAAATAATAAAGTTTTATCTACTTGCATAATGGTTAGCATCTATAATCCTGAATTCTCCAGGTTGTGTGTATCCAGCAAAATACAAACAAATCTTGGATAAGATTCTTTGCAATGCAATATTACAATAAAGGGCACCGGCATATGGATTATTTTGAAGTAAAGGACATTGAAAACCAGCAGACCAGAAAAAAAATCTTTAAATATAGGGCACATATTTTTCTTGTATAAAGGAAATTTGCATATATAAAGAAAATTTCTACTTGCAAAGATGTCTCTCGCCTCCATACTAAGAAGAGGGAAATTCTTAACAGCTCTTATTAACTGTATTTTTCCTAGTCATATATGCATAAGTTGCTTACCCAGTACAGAATCCCTAAGCCCCTTTATTTGCCTTAGTTTAGCTTAAGATGGTATATAAGCCCTAATTATCTGACCACTTCCTTGAATGACACGTTTCTTTGTGAATTTCAATGCCTAGATACCTAATAAATACTATCTTTGTTTCTCTTCTTTGTCTGCCTTTTATCATCTTAATTCACATGCCAAGAAATTTAAGATGGGTAGCGGGCATATATATTTTTTTTCATTCACTATTCTTTTCATCTTATCTCTTTCACCCTCTCACTTCATCATGTCTGGGCTCAGATGTTATCTAAAGACCTCTTTCTGTAAAATAACAGCCCCTGTCCTCTCCAAATATGTCACTCTCTTCCTTTTCCTCCATACCAATTATTACCATGTGTCATTATGTTTTACACTTTTGTGCTCATGGTATATATCTCCTTCTAGAATGCAAGTTTCATAAACACAGGATGAGGGCATTGCCTAGAATTCCATAGGTGATTAATGTGCAAATGTTGAGTAGATGAATGGATCCCTCCTTCCCAATTAATTATCATAAACAGTTTAATTTTTGATGTGTTAGAACTAAATAGATGGCCTTCAGAAAAACAAACAAAATCAAACACCTCCAGAATTTTTCTAAAGGGTCAAGTTTAAGACAGAATCCTATGTAATAAAAGCCTAGGTGACATCACTCCCTCACGCTACACTCTCACTTGACACTGTAACAAGATGACTTCCACAGGATGGCCACCACAAGATGGCAGCACAAATAGCAGGGGCAGGGCCTGGTGGCTGCTCCATACAGTGAGGCCAGGGGGTCCTGAGGCTCTGCAAGGCGAGGAGGAGGTGGGTCCCAGGTGAAGTGGCTGGTCACAGCAGGCAAGAACAGTTGTGGGTGATCAGGCCAGCAGGAGAGGGCAGTTGGGGGTGATTGGGCCAGCAGGGGAGCAGTTAGGCATCAATCAGGCTGGCAGGGGAATGGTTAGGGGGCAATCAGGCTGGCAAGCAGAAGCAGTTAGAAGCAATCAGGCAGGCAGGCAAGGAAGTGGTTGGGAGCTAGAGGTCCCAGATTGTGAGAGCAATGTCCAACTGCCCCCTAGGGGTCCCAGATTGGAGAGGGCCACCCCTCCCTGCCTATACAAATTTAATGCACTGGGCCTATAGTAAGAGTGTAAAGGTAAAGATATGAGTATTTTTTGAGGGCAAGCATTTTGTACTTTATTGAATTATCCAAAGTCATTGTTTTTCTTGTACCAGTAAGATCTCCCCCAAACAAAAGAATAAGTGGAAAGAGGAAGAGAAGGGGGAGATGAATAAATGTGTATATTAGGATACTTATTATAAGCTAGCACCAAGTTTTGTGTGAATTAGCCATATTATTTTAATCTGCAGAGTGGCCCATAAGAACAGTTTTCAAAAATGAGAACCCTGAGGCCCAACTTGACATAATGAGTAACTAAAAGAAATAACTACGAAAAAATTGTATTTCTTGGTAACAGAGAGATTTACAGTAAATGGGCCTCTCTACTACAAGTGTTTGATAGTGTGATATAAAGGTTGCCTTTTCTATCCTGGATTTGAATCACAGCTCTCTCACTTTCTGTGGTGGTTTTGAGATTACATGTGCACTGTATGGATGTGACTGTGTTGGCATCATTAAAAATGGCAGTTTTTTAGTTTATGTTGTTGTTAATGTTTAGTTTTGCGTATTGATAAATTGATTTAAGGTTTACTTGCCTAAAACACAGTGGAAATTAATTATGTAAGAATTGGAAAGTGGTAAAATGAGAGCTAGCACAGAGAGGAAGGAGTCTATTTAATATTATTTCAGAAAGTGAAATTTGTACTCTCAAGTTCATCTCTAAGATAAGTTTAGTTACTTAAATCTTAAATGCCTTATGTATGATTAAACACTTGAGCTTCAAATACCCTTAAAAAGATGATTAGAGAGGAATTATCAGTCCCAAAGAGCAAGTAAAATCTTTGATAGTATCATCACCATTTCTGTTCACAATTTATCTGAATGACAAACTAGAGCTAAAGGAAGATGGAGGACCAAGGAGATTTATTTTTTTAAAGACTGTGGATAAATGTCCATACATTTAAAAGAAGCAGTGGGAATATATGAAAACAAAACTATATTCCATACGACATTACTTTTATAATGAATATCATTTCAGACCATTCTAATCTTTGATTTTCTTTGTTAGGCTGACAAGTTTAAAATACGGTAGCAGCTAAAAAATCATACCAATTCATAGGTCTTATGTTAAAATGCTAATAAAAAGTAAGCTTAGATAAAAACATATATAAACAAGAAAATACCAATATAATTCAACAATTAAATTTTTCGCTTTAATGCCAATACTCACTGCCATTTGAGTATATCATTACTAAGATTGTGGGAAAAAAAAGGTCTATAAATGATCAGTTATGTGAAGCATTAGTTGCTAAAAGCATTTTGATTAGCATCAAACAGAAAATGAGTAAATTGGGCCACTTGGAAAAGAACAGTTCAATTAATATAATCAATGTACACTTTGAAGATAATTAGATTCTAATGAGCAAGACCCACCCTAGATAACTTTAATCAATTCACTCAGTTTTGTTCTTTGTCCTGTTTTGAAACTTTTCACTTATTAAACATCTCACTGTAAATGCCCATAATTATCACTAGAATATGTTGGCAAATCACAGTTAGAAATTAGGTAAAGTGTTTAAAGAAGAGAAAATCCACTCATTCTGTGGTTTCTTAGCTTATCTTACTCCAAATGTCCTGTTTACCTATTATGGCATAGCTGTCAAGGAGGAAAAGTCTCAGCAGATGAGTTGGCAATGATCAATATTTAGGAACATATGGAACCAGGAACAGTATATTCCATTCACAAGTATAAATCATACAAACCATCATTTTGTGGGGTAGGATTGCAGAAGAGAGTGTAAATTCAGCAGCTCAGACACAACATCCTTTTAGTCCAGCAGTTCTCAACCTGTGGGTGAGACCCCTTTGGGGGTCCATCAACCCCATCATAGAGGTTGCCTAAGACCATCAGAAAACACAGATATTTACATTACGATTCACAACAGTAGCAAAATTACAGTGATGAAGTAGCAAAGAAAATAATTTTATGGTTGGGGGTCACCACAACATGAGGAACTATATTAAAGTGTCCCGGCATTAGGAAGGTTGAGAACCACTGTTTTAGTCAAACAATAATCTATTGGTTTAGGAAGTTTTATACAAAGAAGATTTAACTGAGATGTTGTTTTATTATCAGTGATTGAAAATTGATTTTTCTTTCATGTCAAAAGCAAAAGTAATCAACTAACTAATGTCCATTTTTGTTTCTAGAAGTAACTCCTGGTTACTTTCTTTCCCCATCATATTTTCATTGTCTTCATCCTCTGGTCTCTCTTCTCATCTTCATATTTTTATATCCTCTTCTTCCGCTTTTTAAAAAGAATATTTATATCTAATTTGATAGAAAAAAAAAAGAATGTGAGAGTAATAGGGAAAGAAAAAGTTTGACTGAATGCCAATGTTTTATGAATATAGAATTTAAAAAGGAGAGATAAAAAAAGTGGCTGAATAATTATATATAGCCAGAGAAAGTACTATAGCGTCTAGTCATCCCTATCTCTTTCCTATCCATCTTTTGATCTGTTTTTATCTGCATTTTATCTACTACTGACTTAGGCATTTTTTTTTATGAAGAGCTGGATAATAACAATCCTACTCCCAAATTTGAAGAGAATTATTTAGTTTATTGTTATATTTAAGAAATACTAATACAATAGAAGCCATACAATCTAGTCTTTCTTTCTCATCCTATCTAATAAAAGAGTAATATACAAATTGACCATACCTCTGCTATGTGCACAAAGCCATGCCTACCAGCCAATCATGAGTTAGTATGCAAATTAACCCAATCAAGATGGCCGTAGCCATGGAGACAGCAGGATGCTAGGGTTTCCCCAGGAATGGATGAAACCAAGCTTTCTGCACACCCTGGCGGGATTAGGCCTCCACTTAAGAGTACAAAGTTTCGATTATAGAAGATAAATAAATCCCAGATACCAGGGCCTCAGATTTGGTCTCTGGGGTGGCATGGCTGGCCTGCAAATCACCACAGATCCTTCGCCTGGTCTGCCCTATGCTCCAAGGGAACACCCACCCTGATCTTGACACCCTTCAGGGAAAATCAGCTGGCCCCATCCATGCAACAGGCCTCTATCCTATCTAATAAAAGAGTAATATGCAAATTGACCATCACTCGAACACACAAGATTGCTGCCCCCATATGATCAAATATGGCTGCTCCCATGTGGACAAAAGATGGCCTCTACAAGACGTCTAGCATGGGAGGGCAATTGGGAGGGACCAGGCCTGGAATGGAGGGCAGTTGGGGGTGACCAGGCCTGCAGGGGAGGGCAGTTAGGGGAAAACAAGCTTGCAGGGGAGCAGTTAGGCATCAATCAGGCTGGCCAGGGAGTGGTTAGAGGCAATCAAGAAGGCAGGCAATGAGCAGGTGCGAGCCAGTAGTCCCTTATTGTGAGAAGGATGTCTGACATCCCAGTTAGGCCCGATCCTAAACAGGCATTTGGATATTACCCGAGGGGTCCTAGTGTGGAGAGGGTGCAGGCTGGGCTGAGGGACACACCCATCCAGGCACAAATTTCATGTACCTGGCCTCTAATTTCACAGATAAAGACGATAAAGTCTAGAGAGGTTATATCTCTCCCACAAACATGTTGCTTCCTAGTGACATATCAAGGACTACAACCCAGGTTTCTCATCATCTCCTGACTGTGCTCTCTACCATACAACACTTTTAAGAAAAACACGATAAGTTCATTGTTATATGTTAGTTTGACACAAAAGCACTTTTACTTTCACTAAAATATTAAACATATTTTAATCATTTAATACTCCATTGTGGATTTAAAATAAACAATCCAAATAATAAATGTAGTCTTCAAAAATCTACTTATTCTCATTTTTCTTTTCTTTGTCTTATTTTGATTAATTACAGGGTGATCATCCTGATTTTATAAGCAAGAAGTCTAGACATCATTTGAGAATAGAGATTTTTTAAAATTGAGGTCTAAGATGAGTGTGATGGTCTTTTGGCAACTTGATAAGCTAGAGTCCACAATTATTTAATTCAATATTAATCTGTAAAAATATTTGCAGATATGATTAAACTCAATAATCAGATTGCTTCAAGTAAGAGTGATCATCCTACTAAATCTACAGTGTTAGCCAAGCCTGAGAGTTCGTTGGCCCTTGCATCTGCCTGTCATAGGAAATTGTGTATGCCTTTTTTTAAAATTTTTGCAATAGATATACACATAAACATACATATAGATGATAGAAATAGAGATGGACAGAGATAAAGATACATCCCTATTGATTTTGCTCCACTAATTGAACCCTGATGAATAAATTAAGTTTGAATTTTAGAGTATCTGAGAAAAAAACATCTGAAATTCTATGTAGAATTAGCATGTGCCAAACTGGAAGTGTGTAATAAAAAGAAGGGTTTAGAATCACTTATTTAGGTTATTCCTTTTTATTTATTGGACGAAAGGTAATTTCACATCCAATTTTTTATTATAACTTTAAACCAACACTACTTATTTCTCACTGTCACTGCCTTAATTCAGGCCTTTATACATTCTATTTTAAACTGTTGTAATTCTCCTGTTATAAGGTTCTCTGATTATTGTTTTTACTCCCTTGCACACACCGCTCTCCCCATTGGTGCTAGCGTGATCTTTGGTAAGCCAAGTTACAATCACTCCTGAAATGTGAGAAAAAGGCTCTCCAAATCTGACACAATTTTCTCAATTCAATTAATGTAAATTTTCCATATAGTCTATGAATCCTGCTTCTTTAAGCTTAATAATTAGTCCTAAACTAGATATACATTTTTATATAGTTTTCTCTTCCAGAGAGTTCACCTTTCTTACTCAATTTGTCTGAGAAGTTTTAATGGGAAAAAATAGCCACTCTTAAGAAGTTTTCTCTATCCTCTCTTTGTACACTTAAAAACATTCTCTTTTCTGAGTCAATGTATACTTAATTGGATCTCAACGGTTTGTCTATATCATCTGTCTATCTTTACTGAGGACACTACCTGGTATATGGCTCTAACATTTGCACACCTAATAAATATTTCTTTGATGTTGAATGAACATATTTTGTTCTCTCTTTTTCTTATATTTTTTATAAATATATATGACTTA
The DNA here is from genome assembly GCA_004026805.1 of Lasiurus borealis. NCBI lineage: Eukaryota > Metazoa > Chordata > Mammalia > Chiroptera > Vespertilionidae > Lasiurus > Lasiurus borealis. Next base: position 58,846 of record PVJN01000988.1, read on the forward strand.
ATATCTATATTTTAAAGAATTCATCATATAATTGATTCAGAATTTTTAACATCCTTCTACTAATAATTTTTAATTTTTAAAAAAATGATGCTTGTTAATCTGAAGTTCCCCCTAGAGGAATATAAAGCAATGCATTTAGGTAGTAGTCCAATTAGGCAGGCATATCTGACCATTGAAGTCTGCTTTTACTTCTTTAAGATGACTAATTTTTATCATTTTATTGAGGTTCTTTTCATGAGCTAAAGTACATACAAACTTTTGATAAGCATATTATTGTAAATTTGGCTCCAGAATCTCATATATTTTATTTTGGTTTAAATATACTTTCTTACAAAAATTTAAAAAAATGTACCTCTTTGATGAGTACATTTTAATTATATCTTTAAATTGATGAATGTCATTTGATATGTTTTCTCATCAGGTACAAAATAATTAATCCCCACCCTATATTTGATGACAGACTCTGTAATTTTTCTTCTCTGATATTCTGACGGCTGGACAATTTCCACTTGGCCTTCTGGTTGTTTTTTATTGTATGTTTTATGAGCTACATATCAACTTATTTCAAAATGGCCTTCAGTCAGGATGAAAATCGATGAAACTCCCTTTTTTAACGTTTAAGGGTTTGCTTCTTCCCGTGGTGCCACCTTGAGTCCCTTTAACTGGATGTGTTGGGGTACGACTGAAAGATTCATTACTGAAGACATTTTAAACTTCATATTTTGTAATGATAACTTCTAATTTCTGAATTCAACTCTATGTATTGAATACCATCATGATATCTGCAGAAATCTGAAAATGAATGTATTCCCTGTCAATGAGAACAAAATCACATTTTGTCTATAACTCGTACTTGAATTGGGCATCAACCCTGGCTCTAACATTTGCTCAGCAATTTTGAACAGCTTATATTTAATCTTTTTAGCATCAGATCTCTCATATGTAAAACCAGAGGCCTGGGGCACAAATCTGTGCACGGTAGGTAGCGGGGTGAAGTTCCTCAGCTTGGCCTATACCCTCTCCAATCTGGGGCCCCTCGGAGGATGTCTGACTGCCTCTTGCAATCTGGCACCTCTGGCTCCAAAAGCTCTCCTGCCTGCCTGCCTGAGCTTCCCTAACCACCTCTGCCTTGCCCTGTACCCAGGACTCAGGATTCCCTCCTCTGACCAGGTGCTGGCACCCAGAACCCAGGCTTCCCTCCCTCTGGCTGGCCACAGGCACCCAGGATCTCGGCCAGCTTTGCCAGGCCAGCCGTAGACGCGGGAGACCGTGGGCGGGCTGCTTTACCTGTGCCGCAGCCGCAGGCACCTGGGACCATGGGGTGGGTGGCTTGTCCCTCTCCCAGGCCACGGCCTGGTTGGACCCCATTCCTCTCTGGTGAGCTCATCTGTGCCTGGCTGGTCCCCATTTTTCTCCCCCCAGTGTTGAATGTCTGAGCCTTTATGGTGTGATGCTATGAGGGTGTGATAAGCATTTGCATATTATGATATAGGATGGGGATAATAGTAATAAATCTGTAAGGTTCCTGTGGAGTTTCTATTAAGCTATGTAGTCAAGACTGGAACACATTAATTGACCAATAAAAAATGTGTTATAATAGCTATTAAATTATTATTATTTAAAGTACTGTGAATTCACTTATTCATTTATCTTATTTAGTATGCATGTGGTAGGCACTTCTAAACTCTGATAATATAGCAACACAGACAAACCCTTGTCCTTTTAACACTCATTTTCTTCGAGGGGGGGAAAATACTTGTACCAACGAGATACTTTAAGAGTGAATTTCAAAGCAATTTGGTTAATGACAGAATTACCGTACTTCAACAGTGCACATTATATTTCCAGGCATTATTCCTAAACTTCACATATATTAGATAATTTAATCCTTATGAGATTATGTCCCATTTATATTCTCACCACATTTTAAGGTAAGAAATAGGAGATGTTAACTTGCCATTGTCACAAAGTCAATATGTAGTATAAAATATGGGGACCCTCTGATATTCTGGTTTCAGACCCTGATTCTCAATTACTAAATTTGCTCAATTGCAAAAAAAAAAAAAAAATGGGGACTAAAGAAAGAGTCCAGTATGTCAAACTATTTCCATGCACCATAAGCAAACTCATTGAGAACCTTACTCTAGGAATTAAGTCATAGAAATGCTATATAGCAGATGCGCTGGTGCTGTAAATTGCTCCCTAATCCACAACCACATTTATAATACATTGAAATTATTAAAAACTAAACCAAAAACTTTTTACTTTTTAAACATTTTCAGTGAATTCTATGGCAATTACACTAACATTGTAAATGAAGCATGAATTGCTTTATTTCATAAACAAAGGCTGTGACTATAAAAATTTTAAAAAATCTAAAAAAAACATGTTATAGTCATTAATTAAAAAAAAGAAAAAAGGAAAAAAACATGTTATAGTCATAATTAAAAAAGAAAAAAAGAAAAAAATCATGTTATAGTCATTAATAAAAAAGTTAAAAAAAAAGAAAGAAAATAAAAACATATTTTAAAAATCAATAAGGCAGGTGACCATCCTTGTGATAGTGCAAATGATGTGGATTTGGGAGAATAGTTCCCTTTCCTTTGCAAACAGGCTGTAGTATTTTTCTTTCTAGTTAATTATGCATTACAAAGTTTATTATGTAAGTCCTATTTCATTTTAACTTGTCAAGTTACAAAACTTAAATTTTTATTACCTTTGCCCTGATAGCTTTGCTATAATAGTAGTGTACTTTCTTGATTCCTGTAATACAAGGTGCAATTATCAATGCTAAAACATTTGAAAAGGTGACCAAATATATTTATGGAATCTACACTCATAAAAGAGAAATATGCAAATTGAACATACCTCCCTGATGCCCACCAGCCAATCAGGAAGGAGTATGCAAAATAACCCCACAAGCAGTCCCCCACAGTGAGCAAACAGAAAGCGGGGCCTTGCTTGCTCCTGCCCATGGCAGCAAGGGGCAAGCAGTCACCTGCAGGGCCCCCACAGAAAGTAGACACCAGGGCCTGTGATAATGTCAAGCAGGCAGGTCCACAGAGAGCAGAGAATCACAAAGAGCAGACAGGCCTCAGCTCTCAGTAGGACATACACTGAGGGCTCCCAGATTGGAGAGGGTACAGGTCAGGCTGAGGGACACCCCCCCACCATGCATGAATTTTGTGCACTGGGCCCCTAGTATATTATATTTTCTTCTCCCTGAATTGTTGATTTGGAATGGATAGAGTAACAGTTCTTTTTATCTATCCCATTTAAGGCTTATGTTGTAAACATTGAAAGGGCAGAGAAGGGAACGGTCAGGGAGTATGTTTCCTTGCTAGCGAAAACTAAAATTATTTTATCTTTTTTACCTTTTTTACGTCTCTTGTAGCCCATCCCAAACCCACCACGTATTTGTAAAGAGGAAAAATGTTAGATGCATTGGATAATCACAGGTTGAGAGAAGAAAGCTTAGCTAGCCGCCCTGGGCCAGTCGAGGGCTATAGTGTATTCACTAATCCCTGTATTGTGGGCTATTAAAAACTGCACTAACCTTAGGCTTTTAAAAATTAATTGGCAATTGTTCTTAGAGTTTATGATTCCTTAGACATAAAATTCAGAAGTGAAGAGTGATGAGAGAACAGATTATAATAACCCTATTCTCCAACACTTAATAATAAATAGAGATGATATTTAATGGAGTAATAAAGCAAGTGAAAGGAAAGCAGATATAACAGACAGTAAAGATGAAGTCACTAACATTTACATCAATAGATCAGACACTTTGTAGAGTTGCCTTATCTGATCTAATGAAGAGAGAATATGCAAATTGACCATCACACCATCACAAAGATGGTGGCACTCAGTCCCCTCAGCCCTACCAGAGTCCCCCAGTCCTTTCAGCCCCACTGGGGGTGGGGAAGGGTGGCAGGCACTTGGTATGGCCAGACCTACCCTCAGCACCCCAACTGCCTAGGGCTTGTCCAAGGCGTAGACAAGCCTTGAATGGTGGCTACCCAGCTGCCCAGGGCTGCCTGAGGCTCAGGTAACCAGGGCCAGCCAAAGCTTGTGCTACCCACAGTGGCAGCAGCACAAGTGTGATGGGGGCGTTGCCTTCCCCTGATTGCCAGGTCACCTCCTGCCTCTGAGGGCTCCTGGACTGTAAGAGTGGTAGGCCAGGCTGAAGGACCTCCCTCCTCCAGCACATAATTTTCATGCACTGGATCTCTAGTTGGTTCTTATAATAACTGTATGAGAAACTCATTTCCAATGCTCAGATCTCAGATCATTTCATCAGACAGCGAGTGAGTCCCAAAAGTAGGAACTGAGCCTGTATCTGTCTTAATGCAACTCTGTGTTCTTATAATACTCATGTGTCTTCTATAAGAAAGTCAAATATCTTTAGTTTCATCCCCAAGCCTAAAATAAAACCATGGATTTGTGTCTGGTATACTCTTAACATAAAACTGTATGGTGCATTCACAGGATGAGATTCCACAGTTCCCCTGACGACTCAGGAGCCAGAGAAGGGGTTGGTCAGTTCTCACCTGCCTCCTGGGACTGTCGGAGGAGAGATCTTGGAAATAGTGTTTGGTAGACAGGCAAGCTTTAATATACAAGAAAAAGAATCTTTATTTCAGATTCTGAGGCTATAGAAATGTAGTCATGTCTTTAATTCCATGTCCTGGAGTTGTGTTTGTAAAAAGAAAGCCATACCTGTTACCCTGGACTGAGAAAGGAATCTCAACCTCAAACTACCACTAGGTACCTAAGAGCCCCCGTGACTAATGTATTTTGAATTACCTAGTTTTATCATTTTAAATTTCCAAAGATTCATATCTAAGTCCTGATTTACCAATGCTGGCATTGTAAAGTGCTCTCCTCATTTGCCTAACATGACTCCAAGAGTGACACAGAGCTGGGATCAGAATTCAGGGTTGGAATCCAGACCTGATCCAAATCCCACAGATTTCCTTCCTCCTTAACTGAGCATGCTATTTTACTTACCTAAAAGTTTTCCATTTATGAACTATTTGGCTGATTTTTATTTAATATTTTGTGTTATGTGTACATAATAAAAATATGTAACTTCCATAAGTCCTTGGTTATTTACAAGAAAAATTTCTAACTTATGAATGCTATTGCCAATAATTTTGAACAAAGTTTAAAAACCCTAAGAATAATGTTTTAGGCTCCTCTGTAATCTGTGTCAAACTAATTTATGTTTGATTATTCAGGACAAAGAAAGCATGTGTTGGCCTTAGATTACCAATCACAAATTAAAAAAAACAACAACAGTATGCAAATAGAATAGAAACCAATGTCATTTAATGAAATCTCATTTTTTAATTGGTAGTTATCTAACATTAAAATAACACATGGATGACTAAAGTTTTATGTAAAACATTTAAAATGTTGTCTTAGTATTATAATATTTTACCTCCTTTTCTTTTCCTCCTTACCTCCTTATTTCTTTTCTAGAGCTAGAGAAAAGACACAGTGGGTGGACATTTAGGACATAAAAAGAACATTTCGCATTGTGTAGCAGAGATAGTCTCTTTTGGAACCTAAAGCTGGCTCTCATGTACAAGACCCTCCTAGGGACAACATGGTCCGACCTCAGTTCTTTTGTTTATGTTTGTGTCGTTCATATTCATAAAAGGAACTGGTTCGTGTCACGTTGTCCTTATATCCTCAGCACCTAACACACTGTCTTGCATATAATAGGTGATCAACAAAAATTTTAAATTAAAAATGCTACCATAATAAGGACAATTATACTAACATAATTATAGTAAAAATATATGGCGATACTATACAATTTTGATTCATAAAATCATATATTCCAATGCCAGTCTGAAAAGTGATTAGTTATCATGGAAATTAAAAAAAAATGGCTGAGATCTGTCTTTTAGAAAACAAGTAAAATGACAGTTCTTTTGTTTATGTTTGTGTCATTCATATTCATAAAAGAAACCGGTTTGTGTCATGTTGTCCTTATATCCTCAGCACCTAACACACTGTCTTGCATATAATAGGTGATCAACAAAAAATTTAAACTAAAAATGCTACCATAATAAGGACAATTATACTAACATAATTATAGCAAAAAGACTCTATGGCAATACTATACAATTTTGATTCATAAAAGCATATATTCCAATACCAGTCTGAAAAGCGATTAGTTATCATGGAAATTAAAAAAAAAATTGGCTGACATCTGTGAATCTTTTAGAAAACAAGTAAAATGACAGTTCTTTTGTTTATGTTTGTGTCATTCATATTCATAAAAGGAACTGGTTCGTGTCATGTTGTCCTTACATCCTCAGCACCTAACACACTGTCTTGCATATAATAGGTGATCAACAAAAATTTTAAACTAAAAATGCTACCATAATAAGGACAATAAGCAAAAAGACTCTATGGCGATATTATACAATTTTGATTCATAAAAGCATATATTCCAATACCAGTCTGAAAAGTGATTAGTTATCATGGAAATTAAAAAAAAATTGGCTGAAATATGTGAATCTTTTAGAAAACAAGTAAAATGACAGTTCTTTTGTTTATGTTCGTGTCATTCATATTCATAAAAGGAACTGGTTTGTGTCATGTTGTCCTTATATCCTCAGCACCTAACACACTGTCTTGCTTATAATAGGTGATCAACAAAAATGTTTAACTAAAAATGCTACCATAATAAGGACAATTATACTAACATAATTATAGCAAAAAGACTATATGGCAATACTATACAATTTTGATTCATAAAAGCGTATATTCAATACCAGTCTGAAAATTGATTAGTTACATGGAAATTTAAAAAAAATTGGCTGAGATCTCTGTCTTTTATAAAACAAGTAAAATGACAGTTAAAGCATTCCTTTTATGAAACGTTTATATCTGACAAAGGATGAATGAATTTGGGTGAATCACGGAAAATTTCAGCACAATGTTGTTTGTAAGAAGAAGGAAGCATTGATTTTCATTAACGAATGAGTTTCAGCTTTTTGCAACACTGGATTCTTGATATGAGAGATATTTTCTTTATAGAAACAGATGGTTCAGACGTTGCCTTAAAATGACCAGCACGCCAGAAATGCAGTCCAGTGTCCGCAGAGGCCATTTCCTCTTCTGATTTTCCATCCGAATCTGTGCCCTCACGTAGCACAGCTGAACTGTGACTGACACGGAGAAGCCACAAGGTGAGGGAGTAGAGATGAGGGGACCAGCTTTGAAGATCAATACCAATGAGTGTGATTTTCAGATTCCCAGCCTTGACCAATTGTGCTAATAAGTACTGAAAGTGATTTAAAAAAAAACAACACAAAAACAAAACAAACCCAGCATGGCCTGAAGTCAAACGAAAAGGTCATTGCTTGCTGTCTTATTTTTCTTCTGAATCACCCAGGAGGCCCAGTCCCTATGTGGTGAGCAAAGTGCGCTGCGTTTGGGCTGCTGTCATGGTCCTTTGCCCTGCCATCTGTGTAACAAGGACAGACTGGATGAGGGTGCCATTGCTTTCACAGTGCCCTGATCAGATCATTTATGGGTGGTCACACTTCTCTACTTTGTGAAGAGTCTGGAAGCCACCTGAGAGTGTGTTTTTTTTTTTTTTTGGTCATCTGGTGGAACTTAAAGAAAAGTGTACTGTTCCAATAATGACTTTTATTTTCTAATTCTATTGATGTTTCTGTCTATCCCTCTTCCTTCCTCTCTGTAAAAAAATCAATGAAATACATTTTAAAAAGTTTAATTCATTTTTTTAGTGTGCATGAATATATCTAGTTGTTTATTCATTGTTTTCTTAAGATGTTCTCGTGTCAGACTATGCTTCTATGTGTATTCTCTATATTCTAATTATAAACAGTGAAGTAGACTAATTATCAGTTAGCTATGCTAAGTACTTGACACTAGAATTGCAGAATTGTAGTGACTGAAGCACTGCAGGAAGGCATTTCTCAAAGAGGCAATCCAAGATAATTCTAGGTTGCCTGATGGGCGGCTTTCCCCCACTTTATTATTTCGGTACCCGGTGATAGAGGCTCTGCCTTCTTCAACACAGGGCTTCTAATCCCACCCGCTCTTCCATGTCAAACCAGGGAAGAGAAAGAGCTGAGGAGGAGCTGAGCAAAGGGAGGGAGGACTCACGAGTCATTAAGAAGCAGATTGGGAAGGGCACATGATGCTCTCTGCTCACATGGTATCAGATATCATGAGACCAAGCCTAAGACCAAGAGAAATGGGAACACGTGGTCTACCTCTGAGGCCAGGGAAAGAGGAAGTGAGTTGTGGTGAGCAGCTAGCTGTCTCTGGCATACATGATATGCCAAGACATGGGGCAGAATGCGATGGAAGGTGGAGCATTTCCCATAGTCTGATTTTACTCTCTCTTATAAGCTTGTGTTTCTTATTTGATTACACTTTTATTATTCGTTTTTCTAGATAAAAATCAGAATAGTTTTTGTTAGTGACCCCCCAAAAAAGTTTCCTTTAGGTAACATTTTTATGCACAGAACAGAAAACAAAACCATGTTCTTATGGTTAATTAATAATAATGCAAAGTATTCTTAGTGGCGCATCTGTGAACCAGGATCTACTTTATCCTACATTAAAAAAAAAATCAATGCATGCGCTAAAGAGATATTTCTCTTGTGCCAGTGGCTTCATAAATCTATGCAGTTTGACACAGCCATTTACAGAGTTTGGCCAATTGAAAACACATTATCTGAATTTCTTTCATGTTGCTTCCCCTCCATTTCTAGCTTAGCACTCTGAAAGCTCATTTTTTCCCCACACATAATTGCAATTTTATAAGAAATTCACCAATGAAAGTTATTATACATTCGGAAGAATACTTCAGAGCCTATTTACAAACCGGCCAGGAAGTATGTACATTTCATGCATGGGAAAGCATAAATAAAATTCATTTTTAATCATGTAATTGTACTGTCATTTGTTTCCATGTAATTGCTGAGGAACTACATTTCTATTCACACCCTGGGTCCACTTTTGGAATAAAGCAAATGTAGTGTGAAAATGTCAGTGGCAGAGCTTTGAATTACTGCTTTTAAGTGCTATCCTTTTTTGGGTGTTTGATCAAGTGTAAGAACTATCTCATGAAATAACATTAATGCTTAGCCTGAGTTTAGAAGTAAAGACTCAATTAAACAAATAAAAATACTGAAATATTTATTTCACATAAGGTACCTGTGATAGGAAATGATTGAAAAATAGGAAGTTGTCCAATAGTTGTTATTTCCTTTATCTTTCTGAGTGGAAAGTGTCTGTGTTTCTGGGGGTGTAGAGGGGTGAGGAGATGGTGAATGTATGTCTGTAGAGTGTTCACTTTAGCTTGTAACACTCCCATTTTATAGGTCAGTTAGTGTTCTGAGCCACAGATTCTTCTATCCCAAAGAAAGAAAAAAGTTTTAAAAGTCACAAGGTTACACAGATAATTTAATTTAAGAAAAAAATGTAAGTAAACTCAAGCCCACTTCCTGGCACTTGATCAGTTTCCATATATATTACTTCCCTTCCCACTATCACAATCATACCTACACAGACAGAGCCAGAGCCAGGATCTGAACTTGACTTTCCTGATCCCTTACCTGGTGTGTTTACATATTTTAATAAGCAACTATTATTTTAGAAAGTCCAAAATGTGCTAGTGTGCTTGATTATGTGCATTTGCGTGGGATGAGTGTTCAAAATGATCCTCAACCAAAACCACAAAAAGAAGAAAAAGCAAACATATTTCAAGGCAGTAACAACAGCAGAGTGTTCAAAGAGAAAGTTGTAGAAAGAAACAGTACTGTGTAAAAGGAGAGAGGGAGGTTAATTTTAGTTGGTTTGGCTCCGTGGATAGAGTGTCAGCCTGTGGACTGAAGGGTTCCAGGTTCAATTCTAGTCAAGGCTCCTCCCTCGGTTACAGGCTCTATGTCTGGCCCGGGTAGGGCATATGCAGGAGGCATCTCTCTCAGAGGGATGTTTCTCTCTCTGTCCCTCCCCTTCCCTTCCACTCTCAATGAAAATCAACAGAAAAATGTCCTCAGATGAGGATTAACAGAAGGAGAAAAAGAGGAGGAGGAGGAGAAGGAGGAGGAGGAGGAGGAGGAGGAGGAAGAGGAGGAAGAGGAGGGGAAGGGGGAGGAAGAAGAAGAGAGGAGTTGTATCAGATGTAGAATAAAGCCACTATTCCCCTTTTTGTGCTTCTTTTTAAAAATGTTGTCAACATCCACAGTGCTTGGTATTTTCAAGCAAAGTGTCTCATTTCCATTAACAGGGAAACCTCCTAATTCACAAATATACTCAGTGGGTGAGGTGTGTTAATAGCACTCTTAGCAACCGATAATGTGGTGCAGTTAATGTATCTCAGCTTGAATTAACTTTACCACAAGCCATTGTTTCCTTTTTCATTTAGCCCAGAAGCCTGTGGAAAAATCTCTTAGAATCTCACAAGGGGATTTCAATTAACATTACTCACTACTGTACAGCAACATAAAAATGGAGGCCATTTTAACCTTTCTTGAGTTTCCTGCTGATCAATTCAATGCTTTCCGTTACTTTAACTCCGGTTAACATAAACTCAACTTCATCATTCAGAAAATACCTTTTCACATAGTGGGCAGAGTGTGGCTGCCGATGGGAAGTCAGAGTAGGTTAAAGAGACAAAAAGAGTCTTGCATATAATGTGGAGGCTTGTCCTTTGTGTAACATCACTTAATAGGGTGCATTTAAATCCCAGGAGCTTGTATTACTGGAAATGACTTTTGGTTCCACTACTCTCCTCTGCCCTTATCTACCCCAATTAGATATTCCTATAATAGGAGCATCCTTCACCTTGCAAATCCTATATTTTTATCATCAAAAGGGATTAAGGCCCTAGGCGGCGTGGCTCAGTGGATAGAGTGTCGGCCTGCAGACCAACAGATCCCAGGTTTAATTCTGGTCAAGGGCATGTACCTGGGTTGCAGGCTCCTCCCCTGCCTGGTCCTGGTCAAAGTGCATCAAGAGGCAACCAATCTCTGTGTTTCTCACACATCGATGTTTCTCTCTGTCTTTCCCTCTTTTTCCCACTTTCTCTAAAAATCAATGGAAAAAATATCCTTGGGTGAAAAATTAAAAAAAAAAAAGTAGTAAGAACTTTAACTATCAGAACACTTTATTATATATTTACTTGAATGCACAATTATTTATTCTCTCTGAAATCATGTTACAGACAAGCAAAATAATGTATTGGTGCTAAAAGGCTATGATGTGCCCGTGATATCTCCCTTCTACTTCAGGGCGTATATTCTGTCACACGGTGTGTACTGTTAATATTATTCCTCAAATAGTGTTACTTTTCTCATCTCCAAGATCACCATTGAACTTGGAGAAGACAGACCTCCAGCTCATCACCCCAAAAACACCTCCATTTTCCCTTTGCACCACAACAAAGGTGTCCTCAAACGCTTATCTCCTCACGACATTTGCTTCATTGAAATATGTCCATGGCCTTCTGAACCCCTTTAGGTTCAAGACCAATATCCTTGCAGAAAATCTCACAGAGCTCAACCCTTCCTTAAATCTCTTGTCAGGTGCCTCACCCTGCTCTTTGATCTCTGGGCTCCAATGACATTGACCTTTTAGTTTACTGACTATGCCAAGCCTTAATAATAAATGTGTTTTGTATTAACAGTAAACAGTTTGATCATTTTATTGAAATACTAGAGGCCTGGTGCATGGGGTCCCTCAGCCCAGCCTGTGGGCCAAAATGTGGCTCTCGGACATCCCCTGAGGGATCCCGATTACAAGAGGGCAGAGGCCAGGCTGAGGGACCCCGTTGGTGTACAATTGGGGTCAGGGAAAGATGCGGGAAGTTGGCCAGGCAAGTAAGTCATTTATTTCATACGTTTATATAAGCCAAGCACATCCACATTTTAAAGATCATAATGTGTTTTACAGAAACCTCATTTATAGTCTAGGTCTCTGTAATATCTCTGTGAACTAATAATTAGATGAACTCAATCTTTGGGGAATATTTTTGTCGGCGTTCTTAATATTTCTAACTATAGGACTAAGGAATAAGGATGACTGGTTACAATAGATTTTGATTCAGGTAGACTTAGCTTTTACAGAGTAATGATTGAGAAAAGCAATATTTATTCTGAATTTTGAATTTTGGAGGTTTTGTGGATGATAGGATACCTCTGTGTATTGCTTTGTTTAGTCATGAAAAACAAATGATTCCTAGTATCTGTGCCATATGCTTTCTTGCAGAATATGACTCATCTATTTTTAATACATTAATTGACTTCTATAAGTATTTCTTGAATGTTTTATACTCTTAATATGTTGCTAGTCCTGAAAGTGCAGTCATACAGTATAGTAGGGCAAAAAATATTAAAAATTATATCAGTGTACAGTTTATAGGTAATTGACTGTTAAATGATGAATCAATAATCCCCTAGTATTTGTTCAGCCGAGAAACTATCAAGACATGTCATAGAACTGCACAAAATGTGATTAATTTGACTTTATTTTGTGGTGTTTGGTGTGTGTGTGTGTGTGTGTGTGTGTGTGTGTGTGTGTGTGTTCCCTTTGAAAACTAATGCACAATGCCTGTTTTCCCTGGAAGGAGTCAAATATATCACATTTTTCATCAGAGCAGTGTGCAACCAGATTCAAACAGAGGAGAAAAAGGCATGAGGGTGTGGAAAAGCCGCAGGGTTAAGCACACAAACTCACACATTCCCGGGACTCACAGGAAAGCAGAGATTCAGCATGTTGCAGAGCATATGGGAGAGAAAAAAGCCCGGGCCTCTGTGGTCTTCATGTTAAAAGGACACCCCTTGTGGGAATCAGAAGTCACACAGGCCTGGACTCCACTTGCTGGCCTTTGACCTCGCATGGCCAATTTAATCTCTCTGGGAGTCCCTCTTTTTATTCCAGAAAATATGTGAAAGAGTAGTACCAGCTTCATAATATGATTATGGGAATTACGTGAGATTTTTCACATAACATTTTTTCCTAGTTCCAAGCACAAAGTAAATGCTCAGCAAAAAAAGTCTTCTATTATATTGTAATTAATTCAAATAATAGAAGATGTAGATTCTATAATATAGGTATTATACATTCAATAGATACTTCTAACACATTTCAAATAAAATATTTTAAAATAATTATTTAACATTTTTCACAGAAAATACTGGGAAGTGATACCTATATATATATATGTGTGTGTGTGTGTGTGTGTGTGTGTGTGTGTGTGTGTGTGTGTGTACATGCTGAAAACATTATTACTTTTTCTATTTCATTTATACCACTAATGAGATAAAATATTTTCTTTCACTTTCTTGCTGTCTCTCTTATTTTGCCTATAATAAAAAAGTGTAACTCTCCTTTTTTATTGTTGTATCTTTTTATTTTTTCTAAGTATCATGATCTTATCATGTGATATATGACATAACAATAATATTTAAGAAATTATAAAATATTACAATTTCTAGTTTCTCCTAGGGTATTTTTATGAGTAACTGATTTTAATTCAAATTAAATAATCTATATGTCTATCATTGGTGTTTTTGTTCCTGAGTTAGTATTTCTTTAGGATGGAAAGAGATACAAAGTGTGGGTGCTTAACTTAGGGCTGACGCAAGCCATGACCTGGTGCCCCTGCTGGAGTGGTTACATAGGTTAAGGATGAGCTTGTCACCTAAGCCAGCCCTATGAGGAGAAGACTTTGGATTATGTACATGGTGATGAAGGCAAACTAGATCTTTATTTGGAGAGCGTGGTGATAAGAGGTGAGATGGCAGCACATAGAGATACTTTCAAGAACAGTGGTACCTCCAGATACAAGTGCCCTAACATACGAGATTTTTGAGATATGAGCCGTCAAGCGAGCGATTTTTGCTTTGAAATACGAGCAACATTTGAGATAGGACTAATCACGCGGATCAGCCGGCTGCACACGACCCATTAGTTTACCTCGACTCGAGCATCTCATAGTTTCCCATGCCTCAAAGGTTATGGAACGAATTAAACTCGTATCTCGAGGTACCACTGTACTGGAATAGAATCTGGAGCCACCAATGTCATGACCTTCTTACATATGGGAATGAGGCTCATAGCACTAACAGTCAAATGGGGAATATAGGACCAGCTGATCAAGGCTCACTTGGAGATAGTGCCATGTGTGGAGTAAGGTACACCTAATTGAATACGTTGCATTTTCTGTGTGTAGTTTACTTTCAGTTAGGTGTTCTAAATTTGACAGTGCGAAGGTCCTAGCAGACATGGTCATTTATGTGTTTTTACCTATGTAGACCTTTCTGTCTGAAAGAAAATATAAACATCTAAAATCATTTCAAAATATTTGACTTGCATTCTACTTCTGCTAGGTGCTACTCATGCATTTTGTAAATGTTTGTTGTGCTTCTACGATATTTGAGATACTTAGTGAGTACTGGGGTAAAAATAATAAGGTAACACATTGTGACATTATATATTCAACTAGAGGCCTGATGCACGAAATTTGTGCAAGAATAGTGATACTCATGCATTTTCTAAATATTTGCTGTACTTCTACGATATTCCAGATACAGTGGTACCTCAAGATACGAGTGCCCTAACATACAAGATTTTTGAGATACGAGTAACATTTGAGATAGGAGTAATCGCGAGGATCGGTCGGCTACACACAACCCACCAGTTTACCGTGCTCGAGTGTCTCATAGTTTCCCACGCCTCAAGGTTACGGAACGAGTTAAACTCTATCTCGAGGTACCACTGTACTTAATGAGTGCTGGGGTAAAAATAATAATGTAACACATTGTGACATTATATTTTCAACTAGAGGCCTGATGCACGAAATTTGTGCAGCCTGGCTGCCTCAGCCTGCCCTTGCAGACCCGGCTTCATCAGGAAGGTCATCTAGATGGTCTTTGGCTGTTTGGCCATTCGGTCAATTTGCATCTTATCCTTTTATTATTATAGATTATTATAGATAGTATCTATTATGTGAAACATGAAATATATTAATATGGTATGCATTCTTACCATGGGATTTCAGCTTAACACAAATATTGAGTACATAGTATATCCCTCAGATCAAATAGGAGGTGTGATGTGTCAATTAGAAATTTATCACCCGCAGTCCCAGATCCATTCTTCATTTCCTGCTCTGGGAAAATTAACGTGGGTGCTTTAAACTTATTTCTTTCTCATATGGCATGCGTTAAGCAGTCAGTAGTGGGTGTCGGGGACGTGATGGAAGATGCAGAGGCTTTCCTTTCTGATGAGTGTGCTCCACTCAGCAGACTCCTGCAGCACACCCAGCGCCCAGCTCCTACCTCAGGGATGGCTTCCCGCGCACCTGCAGGTGCAGTTTCTGCAGTACCAGGTTTCACAGTGCAGAGGGGTGATCATTCTCCCATGGTTTGCTCACCCTGCCCCTGAGAGGGCACATTTTCAGCATGTGCCATCGGTGCAGCACCTGAGGGACTCCCTGCCTTTCAGTGAGGCTTGCTCAGCTCCTGTCTGGTGAGGTCCAGGGACCGAGGGGTCAATCATTTTTGTTGCTTTCAGAGAGGAAGGGAAAGAGAGAGAGAGATAGAAACATCAATGATGATGTGTCCTTATATCTGCTATCCCCCATGCTTTAGAGTTCTCTTTGCTTCAGACTGCCAATCAGGCCCCTGCTATAATTAATCGTCTGTAAACTGAACTTTCCATTTTCAAATTACTCTGTGGTTTCTGTCTCTTATGTAGACCTGGTAGATACAGGCATCCATTCTCAGCAGGGGCCATGTTCCCTGTAAGAAGGGACTTTTCCATGGAATTTCCATATTAAATTGATGCGAGTTAAAAAGGTAAATGACAGATGGATGGGTGTTTCAGACAGAGGTTACCAGCGGTTAGAATAGGAAGGTGTGGAAGTCACTGGTTCTCACATGGTGATCCTTAGAATAGCAGCCTCAGCATCGCTTGGGAAATTGATAGGCTTATAAGCACTCAAGGTGTATGGAATCACAAAGCTGGGGGTGGGCCCAGCCAGGTTTGTTTTGGCAAATCCTCCAGGTGATTATTAGGCACACTAAAGTTAGACTAGTTATTGACTAGGGAATGGTTGAAACTGGACACTTTTCCATGTTTGTCCTACATTATAATGTGGGTGAGTGAGATATCCCCAAGGTCACAATAAAGAATATTGTAATAAACAAAATATATGTATCTACTTTCCAAATTCCTGAAATTTGATACTATTCCCACAGTGAAAAAATGTGGAAACAAAACAAAACAAGCAAACAAACAAAAACAACTCAGAGGCAAGGTGCGGGTTAGGGGTGGGTGGGAAGAGATCAAGCAAAGAACTCCTGTGCAGGCATGCATAACCCATAGACACAGACAATGGGTGGTGAAGGCCTAGCACTGTGGGCAGGGGTGGGCTAGAAGAGGTCAGTGGGGGGAAAAAGGACATACGTAATATTTTCAACAATAAATATTTAAAATTAAAAAAATGAATAAGAAAATATTTTTTAAAAGGAGAGCATATAAAATGAAATAAGGTAATTAGAGAAAAAAACAGTATTTTTCTTTTATTTTTATTGATTTCAGAGAGGAAGGGAAAGGGAGAGATAGATAGAAACCTCAATGGTGTGAGAGAATCATTAATTGGCTGCCTCCTGCAGAGTCCCCTCTCCCCACACACCCCTGCCCAACTGGGTACCAAGCCTGCAACCCAGGCATGTTCCCTCACCAGGAATCAAACCATTGACCTCCTGATTCATAGGTCGATGCTCAACCATTCAGCAATACTGGCCAGGCAAGACCAGTATTTTAATAATTTTTTTAAATACCTGGTGGTTAAAACTATATATTCTTCTAATAATGGCACCCCCTGGTCCACAGAAGATGAAATTCTGTATTGCAATGAAATCATTACTGTCTTTCAGCTTACACTAAGGCACATATAGCAAGCTGACAAGCTTTCTGCATGGCCTTTTATTAGGAACGTCTGCATTTACAAGGTTTTGATTCTTTCATTGATTTTTTAGTCGCCTAAAGTCATTCAACAGAACCCATTATTGTGGACTCCTACCCAGCATATGTTTTATGTTCTTATTTTTTTGTGGAAAATATTTCCATTAACTAGAGCACTGTGTGCTTCCTCTCAAGATTGTTTGCTCTGATCTCCAGTTAAAATCTATCATTTTTCACCTGGAGATTAGCAAAATGACAGAGGAAGTGTTCACTATCTAGAAGATGGAAGCTTTGCTTCTTTTTAGATATAGAATAAATAGCATTCAGAAATTTGCTCAAAAGATAAAAAATAATTATGATAACATATCACAGACTCACTCCTAGATGGCCTGTTTTAAAATACAAGTCAAAATACATTTGATAAGGAGAAATAGGCAAAAATTATTTAATTTTACTTATATAGTTTGTTTTAAAGCAATTTAAGAATATATATTCTTCCACTTTATCATGGGCGAAAATAATTCAAACAAAATGGAGCCCAGACTACAATTTACATGGAGTGCTTTAAGACACATGTTGGCCTGTAAGAGATCAATGGAAGGGTTTGTATGTATGTATATAAGCATAACCAATGGATACAATACACTGAGGGTAGGGGGAGGACAGGTGAGGGCATGTACTGGGGGGTAGGGAAGTCTGGGAGGAGGTTAATAGGGGAAAAAGGAGACATATGTACTACTATTTGTAATACTTTAAACACACACACACACACACAAAAAAAAAGTAGTGATGGATGTTAAGTTCTATGGACATCAGAATATGACCCTTCAATAACTATTATAGTTGTATCTGAACCAAAAATTCCAATTGCATGCTATTATTTAAATTAATGTAATTTTTTAAAGTACAAAGTCCCTGTGATTCATTCCAGTTCTGTACATTTTTCTGTTTAAAATAGTATAGACTACTAAGACTTAATACAAGAAGTTATTTTTTTTCTAATTCTCACTACTTGCTTAATATTTGTTTCATACATGTATAGGTCCATAGAATCACATGAATCCATGCACATTCCATCTCTCCCTCCCAATTGGAGTTGAAGCACTTTCAGATATTACAAATAATATGTGGGAGACTTCATGTACTAAAAAATGGCAAGTTAGGAGCTGAGTCTCAAAAGATGGTATCTTGCATGATAAAACTATAAGGTTATTAATATTAGCACCCTAAAACTTTAGTATTAATACAAGAGAAAACAATGTTAGCATAAAAAGTTATTATTAACAAAAGATTAAAGTGAGAAATAAAAAAAATTATTATTAACATTTAGAAGATACTGTTGCCTGCTAAGATTCTGATTTTGAGATTTGCTGTAGTTCTATTTTATCTAACTGATAAATACCAGTTAACTAATATGACTTCCTTATTCATGGAACTAGAGAAATTGACAGAGAATAAAAACCCAAGTCTATTTATCTGAGTGTGAAATTTCAGAAGACAAGTGATAAATGGAATGGTCAAATATACTTGAATTAGAATAAATTTTTTATACACCAAGAATTAGAAAGCAAAAAGTCCGACAACTTAATAGCTAAACTGAATCTAGCTGGTGAATGAGCAGTTCCTTCTTAATAAGGATGAAGTGTTTTCATTTTAGCATTCTATACCCAGCCAAACTCTCTAAGAAATTCAGAGGATGGTTTGGATTCATCTGGGTTTTAGGCCCAAAGAAAGATGAAATACTGCCATTTGTGACAATGTGGATAGACCTTAAGAATATCATGGTAAGCAAAATAAGTCAGAAAAAATCGAAGAACCATATGATTTCATTCATATGTGAAATATAAAACTGAAACACTGACAACAGTATGCAGGTTATCAGAGGGAAGAGAGGTTTGGGTAATACAGGGTAAAGAGGGCCAAATATATGGTGACAGAAGATGATATGACTTTGGGTGTTGGGCTCACAATGCAATGTACAGATCAGGTATCATTGAAATGTACACTTGAAACCTATATGATCCTGTTAACAAGTATCACACCAATAAATTTAATTAAAAAAAATGAATTCAGAGACCAAAACAGTTTCAAATACAAAAGAGGTCAGAATTATCTAGAATGCATCCATTGTTAGGAAACAAAAAAGAAGACAAATAAGTAGTAGGAGGAAGAGGAGGAGGAGGAATAAGAGACATAGGACCTGAGCAAAATTATGAATCACCAAAAGAAACATCCTTTATTTTTCAAATACAAGATTTATAAGATATCCATCAACACTAATAATTCTAATATGAGCCTGTGAGCCTAGAAAATAAAACTTAGACCATGAAACCTCAGAGGGAAGGAAGGGGAGGGTTAAGGTTAAGGGGAAAGATCAACCAAAGAACTTGTATGCATGCATATGAACCTAACCAATGGATACAGACAACAGTGGGTTGAGGGCATGAGTGTGGGGGGGGGGAGTGTTGACGGGCAATGGGGAGATAAGGACACATATGTAATACCTTAAAACCTTAATTAATAAAAAATAAAATTTATTTTAATTACATTTTATCTTTAAGATAATACATATTTTGTAGGGTATTCATTTATACATACACACACACACACACACACACACACACACACACTCTCTCTCTAGAGGCCCGGTGCATGAAATTTGTTCATGTGGGGGGGTGACCCTCAGCCCAGCCTGCACTCTCTCCACTCTGGGACATTCATCTCACAATCCAGGACTGCTGGCTCCCAACTGCTTGCCTGCCTGCCTTCCTGATTTCCCCTAACTACTTTTGCCTGCCAGCCTGATCACCCACTAACCACTCCCCTGCTAGCCTAATTGATGCCTAACTGCTCCCCTGCTGGTTTTCTCCTAACTGCCCTCCCCTGCAAGCTTGGTCACTCTTAACTACCCTCCCCTGCAGGCTTGGTTGATCCCAACTGCCCTCCCTTGCAAGTCTGGTCCCTCCAAACTTCTCTTCCCTGCTGGCCAACTTGTGTCCACATAGGAACAGCCATCTTTGACCACATGGGGGTAGCCATCTTGTGTGTTGGCATGATGGTCAATTTGCAAATTACACTTTTATTAGATAGGCTTTTTTTTTCTAATGGACTCTAAAATACGTAAGAGAAAATTTATATTCTTTTCTGATTCAATGATTCTCTCTCACCACTGATGTTTCTCTCTTTCCTTCTTTCTTCTTTTCTGAAATCAATAAAAGTGTATTTTTTTAAATAGTTAAAACATTTTTTTTTTCAAATCTCAGAGCATAGGTCACATAGTTCAGATAGGGCTTCTATTTCCACTTACTAGAAAAGTACAACAGTATTTACTGAGGTGCTCCAACAAAATGCGTGTTTCCTAGGCATAAGTTCATTTACTGCTCATAGTCACATTGTGATGGAGTTACCATTATTCCCCCTTATACCTGTGAGGAAACTCTCACCTTTTAGATATTGAGATTAGGTATTGATATTAGAACACAAGTCAATCTGACTCCACAGTTCAGATACCTTTTCTATTCTGCCCTACATACTCCTAAAAATGGAAGTCCCAAAAATGTGACTCTGAGGAATAACCAATGTATATTTGAACGTATTCATTTCTTTAGAAACTTCCATATTCTCTTTTCCCTTTCTTTACTCCTACAGAAGAGAGAAAGAAAGGAGATTTGTAATGTGTTGGGAGATTTGAAAGTATTTAAGTTTTTGCAAAGCTATGGGATCCTATAAAATAATGGAATGTCATTTGCATGGTTTCATACAATTCAATCAGATAGCATTTGGGAATTTTTAAAAATACAATAACCACTTATCTCAAAATATCTTATAATTTAAAACAGCTTTTTTTCTGGAACATGTTAAAACTTGACAAATTATAGCAATAATCTGGAGAATTAATTATGAAATTCCCTGCAGTGAAACAATAATTTCCAATTGTATTTCAGATCATCCTTTCCAGTGGCTGTCTTGTTGGTTTGCTCTATTTCTCCTCATGGGCCAGTTTGGGAGAATTATTCTTAAAAAATATACCACAGATTTATTCAGAAACACTTCATAATTTTAGCACAACTATTTATGTCAAAAGGTGCACTGTGGAAGATGAAAGTTTGTAAGAAGCTTGGAGGACTGGGAAACATTTCTCTGGTTCCAGGCTTTGCTACCCGGTAACTAATAGTCTTTCTGCACTCAGTGGGATCTGGCTACAGAAATTAATGCTGGCAGTTGAACTGGGAATTTCACTGGACAGAGAAGAAGAAAAAAATTATGAGGGGTCATAGCAACAAGGAAAAAAGATCCAAATCCTAAAACTTAGAACTATCTTAAGCTATTGGAGTCTTTGCAAACTCTATCCAAGGGTTTGCTTTTAAGAATTGAATGTGTAGTTTAGTGGGCAAATGGAAGATAAGAAGATAGTGCTTATCTGATGGAAGGATAGTAAGTCAGGGTCTTTGATTAGCTAGCCAAGAATTAAGACAGCGACTAACAGAAGGTTATAGAAGGAATGATCTAGCTAATGGAGCAATAGAAGGTCTTATTTATTGAAAATCATAGTCTGTCAAACCCATGAAAAGTAGCAAAAGCCCTTCTAATTAAAAGCACATATCTATGTCATAAGAACAGTAATATCTTTATTTTGTGAAATATATATTCAGGCTTAAAATACTTATGTAAATTTCTTAGAGCGAGAAGTGTTTCAGATCTTGAGTATTTTGGTCATGGGAAGTTAATACAATATTTGCAAGTTATACGACATTCTAGGGTTTGACTCAGCATTTCATAACCCAAGGCATTAATATTTTAGGAGATAAACATATAGGTATTCTCAAAAGCATAATTCTGATATTTTAGCCACAAATATGCTTCACATATGATAAAATGTACCCAGAAGGATGAGTAAGATTGCCAAAAGTGCTCTATGATAAACTGGGAAATTAAAGTGTATGTATAAAGAAAGCAAGGAAATACTTGCGAAATGATGCCCATAGAAATGAGCAAGGGGTAGCCATAGATTGAGAGAATCTTAGTGCTTAAGGAGACTTCAGAGAACATAGTATAAGCACCTCATTTTTCAGCTGGGGAAACAGAAGCTCAGAGATACTATAAGATTCAACTGATGTAGTCCTAAGGCAACCAAATGGTGTAAAACTCATAAAGTCATTATTAAAATCATCCAGTCCCTTACATGACCATGGATATGCTCTATTGCTCACTTTCTTAGAAGAATTTCTCTAAAAGGAATGATTAGATCAGTTATTGTTTCCCACTTCCTACCTAATTTACTTAATTTGTCCCCAAAATTGCCAGACATGTCATGATGGGCAGGAGCTCAGTGAACTTCCTTGGAAATTCTCAGTTGCTGCTAATGTACCTATAAAGTTACCCAAAGATGTAACTTTCAACTAGCTTTTAAAATAGAGCTTATACACTGTAATTTTTATAATAATGCATACCTTCTAATCCATGACCACAAAATAACTACTTCCCTGGTGACTTTGTTGACTGGCATTACATTACTGAGTGTCATAGTCTTTGTTTATTTCTCATCTCTTTTTCTACTTATAACAATATAATATATATTTATCAAAGACTGCTTATATGATAGCCGTGGGGACCTGATTAAAGTCAAGACATTATAGAAAGTTCTGAAGTTGGAAAAGTGGCTTAAGCTCCTACAGCTCTATCTGTAAATCATAGGACAGTAGGTACATATAAGCTTGGAAAAAGAGGGGTGCCTTTTCTATCATAGGTTGTCAAGAATACGGTAGACATAGGGGTACAGTAGACATGAATGGGGATGGAAGCCAATCATTTTACAGGAAATTGTCTTGTGAAGGGTTATTTTATAAACAATATTCTAAAGAATATTCAGTTGTTAATAATACATGTTATATCACATGCCTTAGTTAAACAGAATTATTTACTCCAAGGTTGTCAAAATCAAGATATTAGAGAAAACAAGGTACTTTGGTATATGAAAAAGAAGAGACTATGAATTCAGAGAGACAATTTTCCTTCAGAAAAATGAAGGAGGGGAGAGAGAAAGAGAGAGAGAGAGAGAGAGAGAGAGAGAGAGAGAGAGAGAGAGAACTTAGAAGGGAGAATAAGGTCCAGAAAATAAAGGGAGAAGGTGAAAAACATTAACTCTGTTTAGGGGACAATACTGTTTGCTCACACTTCTCAAATGAAAAACTATAAACTTGGAATTTTCTGTAATTTTAACTAAATTCAATTTTATATCCAGATGATCATTTTATACACACTGCCTGTGTGGGTGCTGTGCTGCCCAAATACGCCTTTGTTTCTAAAGGTCTTAGTCTATTAGCTCTTGGGAAGGTGGTTGGCCGATAGTTCTTAGCTGTGAACTCACTTTAAGAATTGCATCCACAGAAAATGACCACCTCACCTAGAGACAAACTCCAGTCCCTGGGATATGAAAATATGACTTCCTTGCTGTAATTTAGGAAACCTCTGAAGTGTCATCTCAGCTTCATTGTGTCTCGGGGGACCAGCTAAAGTCTTGACTGTGACTACATCATTGGCCAACTTGTCCCTAAGATGTGAGGCATGGAACCTGAGACTATAGCTCACAAAACTCCATCGTAAGGTTCTCCAATTCAGAGTTTGTTTCCCAGGAAACCTAACCCAGGACAATGACCTTCTTTGACCATATTGTGTTACATGGTATTCCCTGGATTTCTTTTGGGTGAGCAGATTAGCTAATTAGACCAAATTATATGGAATGTATTTCATCCCCATGCACAGAACTCCATAGATCCTTAGAGAAAGAACAGGTTCACTCTATTGGACGAGTAAAATAATAAAAAAAATGTCATGCTAGTTTTTAAGATATTGGCAAAGACCAAAAATAGGTAAGCAGGGAAGAAAAAGAGGGAAGAAGATAGTGAAAGGCCATCTAAACCTTGTTGCAGAGAGTGCATAATACTTTAACACCAGGTACAGATTTGTACACTTTTTCCTTGTGTTCAAAAATACTTAAAATACTCCGAAACTGATTTGGCTCAGTGGATAGAGCATCGGCCTGCAGACTGAAGGGTCCCGGGTTCGATTCTGGTCAAGGGCATGTACATTGGTTGCGGGCATATCCCCAGTAGGAGGTGTGCAGGAGGCGGCTGATCGATGTCTCTCTCTCATCGATGTTTCTAACTTTCTTCCCCTCTCCCTTCCTCTCTGTGAAAAATCAATAAAATATATTTTAAAAAAATACTTAAAATATTTTTATTGATTTCACAGAGTAAGGGAAAAGGAGAGAGATGTAGAAGCATCAGTGATGAGAGAGAATCATTGATTGGTTGCCTCCTGCGTGTTCCACACTGGGTATCGAGCAGGAAACCAGGCCATGTGCCCTGACCAGGAACCGAACTGTGACCTCCTGGTTCATAGATGATGCTCATCCAGTTAGGTTAAAAATACTTTTGATAACTTTATGCATGCTGATTGCAAATTCAACAAAAGCTCCAGAAATGATAAAATTAACATATTAAAATATAGATTTTTTCCCATTATATAGGAGACAAATAAAGAAAAGATAATCAATCCTCCCCCCACCAGCTTTCACAAGGTCTGTCCATTTTTTGCTAATAGACAGAATACTGAATTTAAGTCAGAAATTACCTTAGATAACAATCTAATGCACTGAACCTCCCTTCCTAAAAATAATTAAAAAATGAAAACCTCAGAAGAACTAATGGTGAATTTCTAAAGATTTCAGAATTGATAAGATGGAAGTAGAAGCGAATTGTAATTCTGAAATAACAGTCTTAGAAGAAAGAACATACTTATTAAACCTCAAAGAAATGTCCAACTTATAATTGGTAAAAGTACTCAGATGAACATGAGTTATTGTATGTTTTCAGTTCTATAACGTCTAGAGATTTAACAGTGAACTAGATTATATTCTATAGTCTTGTATGCTGACAATAAATCAGAACTCTTTCAGAAGGGATTTTAATAGAGGATTTTATCTTAATTATGAAAGGGAACCTATAAGAAGTAGTTTAAGCTTTAGAGCAAAAGAACTTAGTAGGAAGCAGTTCAGATTCTGGCTAAAAGTGATTAACTTGAATAAAATCCATTTTATTTAGGAGTACAAGCACCTAAAATTGAAGAGGTAAGGAAGTAAGCATCATCTCCCTTTGAATACATAAAAATATATAATTTGTAAATGAGTTGGAAAAGCTTTTCAGATTCTATAGGGGGAAAAATGCATTTAAGGAAAGCTTAGTTAGTTGTCATAGTAAGCAAAAGTATCAATAGTTCAAACTTATTTGCACATGGTTGGTTAATCTAGTAAAAGCTTCTTTGCATTTTTTTGAGCTACATTTTTGAAGTGTTTTTGCTGCGGGTATATATTCTTTCTTTTTAAAATTAATCGCACTGAATGCAGGTAACGCTTTTAATATCGATTTGTATTTACCATATAACAAGGCCAATAAGTATATGAGGCATATCAGTGAATGACACAAATACTGATTACCATTTTGCAGTAAATAAGAAAAACTAGCACGGTTATTCGTTAAATGATTTGTTTGAAGAAAACCCCCACACAATAGTATGAACATGACTGACAATATTTAAATTCTATAAGTCTAATATTTAATAAAATAAGATCACACACATTCATATGTACATTAAGTTATAAGGCCTTATTTTAACAGAAGTTAAATGAGTTGTCAGGAGAGAATGCTATTCTCAACTGGGTGTATCTTTTGATTTCCTGAGGTGTCGCTGAAGCATTTCCACCTAAATTCAATGTGGCTTTGGAATCATTTCTGTCTACTCATTTCTTATGTGAGGACATATTTACGTAGCATTTATGAAATGTTCTAAGGAACAAGTGCTGGCATGTTATCCTCAACAAGGCAGAAACTCCCTCTATTCTGTGAGCAAATATAAAGGTAGTCTATTTGGGAGAAGTTAAATGAACACCAAGAAGCATGGCTTCATGATGGACATGGTATATGTCATGACAGGGACCAAGGGACAGGCAGTCTAGGAATGTCCACGAAAGCCTTCTCGAAGGAAAAATATTAAAGGTGTTTGGGTTAAAAGGGTTCTGGCTGTTTTAGTCAAGGCTGGTGTGTGGCGATGATAAAATGATTCAAAATATATAATGTCAACTATAATCTTTTTTTTTAGTTATTATTCACAAAACAATTTTGGTCTGTTCTTCTTGGCTGGAATCAAAGATGGAGTTTTAGCACTTTCATTAACTTAAACCACCAGAGTATCGTTTAGAACATCACAGCGCCCTAACATCCATGAAACAACGCCCCCATAACCTGGGAGACACCACGGATCTTGTGAAACACACTCCTAAAAGGGATCTATACAGCACAGAACTGAACAAACTAAAGCCGATTTGGTCAACAAAACAAAACACACAGAAAAAAAGACTCTCTCTGAATTACAGAAGCAGGACAAACTCAGTCACCTTTTTAGCCTGATTTTTTTTTTTTAATCAAAGTTGTAAATGTAAGAGCAGGTGAGAGGTAAGGAATGACATTAATGCTAAATAAATTTAATATCATAAATAATTCTAGTATTTTCAAAGTACATTTTTTGCCTTTGAAGAAACTCTTTTGTGAGCCCTAAGGGAGGTGTTCATTATCACTTCTCCAGAGCCGAGAGAGACACACGTTTCTCATTAGAGTTCTAAGAAAATAGTTTTTGTTATGCTTTAATGCTCCAATTTTTAATGTTTAATTCATTTGCTTAGTGTCTTCAAAGGCATATACATTTTTTAAAATAATACATTTAAATAAGTTTCACGATTTTGGAAGAGTTTGCATTATTCCATTATTGGAAATTAAACATACAGGAAAGCAACTTTGCGAAGGATATGTGTGTTAATTGGGACATTAGAGAACGCATTCTGGCCTGTGTTTCTCAGAGATAGAAGTAGCAAACCACTTGAGATTCCCACATCTCCGTATATCAATGTGGGTTTCCTGTAAGTATCTCTGGCAGGAAGTTAAGAATCTCAGGGGCTGTGAGCATGTCTTACTCATTTTTTAAAACACCAGTACCTAGCAAAGTTTATATCTCCTACTTGACCTTCAAGAAATATTTTTTTGAATAAAAAAGAAATCAAACTAAGCATTTAAAACATAAAATCTTTTTATTCAGGTTGCTCATAAATGTATAGTATATTTTTACTTCAACTAAGACTTAACCCACTCTGATATTGTTTATTAAACAGAATACTGAGCCGATGCCATGAGATAAAGAGTAGGTTATAACCAGCTTTGAATAAAAAGTAAAGATTATGATTTTTCTGTAAACCCCAGCCAAGATAGAAAAAGCATTTTCTAGAACATTCATTCATTTTTCCTGTGAGTTTGGCAGAGCACTATATCTACTGCTAAGACATAGTGAAATAAAGAGTGACAGTTGGGGATTGTCCACAGTGTCTATGAGCCATAATTGCATGAAAAGAACCCTCAGCTGTACCTGTTAATGTTATTGTAAGTATTTTAATTCTTTAAAACACAAAGTCAAAAATTAATATATTCAAAAGTTTGCCTTGAATACTTGGCTTTTTTTTACATAGTTCTCTGTCATGCTACACATATAGTACACGGATCTACACCCCAAATGAAAAAGAACTTCAAGTTACACAGCAATAACCCAATATTAACTCATCTCATATGGTCAGTTATGTCTTATCGAAAATACATATAACTGCATGAAACCAAAAACCTCGCATTTGCCTTATAGGCCAAAAACATAGTTACTCCAGAAAAATAATTTTTTTTCAACTCTAGGAATCGCCTCAATAATCATTTGGAACAATTTGGATTGTATACAGCTGTCTGACTTTAAAATACATTGTGTACATGTATACATTTGTATCAGTAAGTATCTTTGTCTATATTTTAAAACTTATCTGGGTATATATTTGATTAACAGAGCTATTTACACCTATTAGTGCAGAATATTAGGGCTTTTCGGTAAATTTGACTATCGTTAAATTGAACATATATTTTTTTTAGCATAAGTTTTATTGATTTTTTTACAGAGAGGAAGGGAGAGGGATAGAGAGTTAGAAATATCGATGAGAGAGAAACATCTATCAGCTGCCTCCTACACGCCCCCTACTGAGGATGTGCCTGCAATTAATGTACATGCCCTTGACTGAATTGAACCTGGGACCTTTCAGTCCACAGGCCAATGCTCTATCCACTGAGCCAAACTGGTTTCGGCAAGCATATTTTTTAATAGATAAATTAACTGGATATCATATTACACTCACAAAAGATAATTCCATATGTTTAAAATTAATGTATTGGGTTTATGATATATATTTAATATTTTAATATAATAGTTATATTTCACTGAAGAAACCATACTGAATAGATTTTGAAATTATGGGTGTAATGTCCATTTAAACTCTGTGGGAGGTGACCAGGCTGATTAGAGAAGGCACCACCCCCATCACCCCACTGCTTCTGCCACTGCTGGCTGCCACAGCCGTCAAGATGTTTTCATGAACACGAAGTCCAGTCCCTTCAGCATGAAAAAAAAAAATGACAACTTTCTTTAGGCATTTTCAAGATGTCTCTTTCATAGGATATGGCATTTCTTTCTTTCTTTCTTTCTTTCTTTCTTTCTTTTTTTTTTTTTGTATCCTCACCTGAGGATATTTTTCCATTTATTTTTAGAGAATGTGGAAGAGAGAGGGAGAGACAGAGAGAAACATCTATGTGAGAGGGACACTTCGACTAGTTGCTTCCAGCATGAGCCCTGACCTGGGTCCTGGCCAAGGAGGAGCCTGCAACCTAGGTGCATGCCCTTGACCAGAATCGAACTGGGACCCTGTGGTCCACAGGCCAAGGCTCTATCCACTGAGCCAAATTGGCTAGGGCAGGATATGACATTTCTTAGCCCTCCATCAGTGGACCTTCATTTTTCCCATCAAGAATGAGGCGGAAAAAACCCTAGATCACCGTCTTGGATTTGTATTACCCAAGTTACCAAGAACACTGCGAACGACGTATTGGGAGCTTAGCCAATGAGCGGTCAGAAAAGGTTTTCCTCTGCAGCTCAGGCACAGAGGCAGGGCTGCTGGCACACTGAGGCTGGCAGGCCCTCTTCCCTTTGGGCCTGCACCATCCGTGGCTGCCTCACCACACACTCAGTCCCCTCCTGCCCATCTGCACGTGAGTGGTCACGGCATTATGGTGTTCTGGACAATTTTCACTATATATGTATTTTTTTCCCTTCCAGAAGTGGGATTGCAGAGTCAAAAAGTAGTTCCATTTTTAATTTTTCAGAACACTCCATACTATTTTTCACAGTGGCTTTTTTATATTGATTAAGTAGCACTAATTTAACTGTTAAATAGATTGTTTGTTCACTTAAAAAAAATACAGCATTTTTCATTTTATATTAGCCTTAACCTTGAATTAGTCTTTAATCTGCACTTTGAAAGGGTGTATGCATCAATCAGCAGTGAGGTGATTATGAAGATTTTTTAAAAATATATTTTATTGATTTTTTACAGAGAGGAAGGGAGAGGGATAGAAAGTCAGAAACATCGATGAGAGAGAGACATCACATCGATCAGCCGCCTCCTGCACTCCCCACACTGGAGATGTGCCCGCAAACAAGGTACATGCCCCCGACTGGAATCGAACCTGGGACCTTTCAGTCCGCAGGCCGACGCTCTACCTACTGAGCCAAAGAGGTCTCAGCAAGATTTTTTTTTCTTTATTGATTAAGATATGATTACATATGTATCCTTATCCCTCCTTTTCCCACCACTCATGCCCTCATCCCCCTGGTGTCTGTGTCCATTGTTTAGCCTTACATACATGCATACAAGTCTTTTGTTTGATCTCTCCCCCTTCCCTCCTCCCTCCTCTACCTTCCCTCTGAGGTTTGACTCTCTGATCCATGCTTCTCTGTCTCTGGATCTGTCCCTGTTCATCAGTTTATGTTGCTCATTATATCCCACAAATGAGTGAGATCTTGTGATATTTGTCTTTCTCTGACTGGCTTATTTTGCTTAGCATAATGCTCTCCAGTTCCATCCATGCTGTTGCAAATGGTAAGAATTTTTTTTTCTTTTTTACCGCAGTATAGTGTTCCATTATGAAGGTGTATCACAGTTTTTTAATCCACTCATCTGCTGATAAGAATTTAGGCTGTTTCCAAATCTTAGCTATGGTGAACTGTGCTATTATGAACAGAGGGATGCATATGTCCTTTCTGATTGGTGTTTCTGGTTTCTTGGGATATATTCCTAGAAGTGGGGTCACTGGGTCAAATACGAGTTCCATTTTTAGGAAACTCCATACTGTTCTCCACAGTAGCTGCACCAGTCTGCATTCCCAGCAGCAGTAAACGAGAGTTCCTTTTCTTCTACACCTCACAAACACTTGTTATTTGTTGATGTGAGATGGTGCCCCCTATATCAAGATACGTCATTATGAAGATTTTATAATTTAAAAATTTACACATACCTACATGTGTGTATCTCTTATATCCATAATATATGTGCATTACTATATCATTAATGAATATGCTTGCGTCTAAATTATACATACACATCTGTTTACCTGGACACACACACCAAGAACCAGGGGACAGGGTCATTGCAGTCCTGATCTTTCTTCTTCCAAATATAAGACTCTGCCTGCATCACATTTCTCACTTCTCTGCTAAACATCACCTTCTCGGGAGACCTTGCCTCAGGTCCTCACCTGGACCTAATTTGTGTCACTGTCTATATATCTTGTATAATTTTTTTTTTGTAAATTAAGCTACCTGAAATAATTTTTTTCTATTTATTTATCCATCATCTATCTATCTATCTGACATCATCATCTACTTTTACATTTATTATCTCTCAATTGCAACGCAGCAACTACTACAATAATATCTGGAACATGGAGCTCATTCAATGAATTTCTGGATGAAAAAAAAATAAGTGGCAGGATAGTGGTTAATTTGCCATTGGACTACTATTACATAAATTATATGGCATGCACCAAAACCAGTTTGGCTCAGTAGATAGAGCGTCGGCCTGTGGATTAAAAGGTCCCAGGTTCGATTCCGGTCAAGGGCATGTATCTTGGATGTGGGCACATCCCCAGTAGGAGGCATGCATGAAGCAGCTGATCAATGTCTCTCTCTCATCGATGTTTCTAACTCCCTATCCCTCTCCCTTCCTCTCTGTAAAAAAATTAATAAAATATATTAAAAAATATATGGCATGCAGTTTTATATAACATAAAACAAGAAATCTATGTATAGAGTCCCCTTCCTGAATATGTTTTCTACTTTCACGCCCTTCATTAGGTCTATGGCCAGGGAAAACAGAGACCTTGTCCCCACTCTCTCCTGGGCCTCTACCTACCGGGTCCACAGAGAAGCCAGGCAAACTACTTCAGGGGGGAAAGATGCGATTCTTGGAGGGCCGTGCAGTGGGACTTGCAGCTGCCTTCTTGTTTCTTGCCTACAGGTTTAAAGTAAGCGCGAGTTAAGAACAATTTCGGAAAACCCATGGTGCGGAATGGTGAAAGCTTATGTGCTTTCCTGACCACGAGGTTAAACATCCAGTGTTCACCAAGAAAAGGAATCTGTCTCTGGCAGCTTGGAGCAGCATTTAATGTCAACACAAACAAAACAGCAGCCAAAAAAGAAAAAAAATGACATGTGCAGGCTAAAATTCTGCTTCCCCTGTCCTGATAAAAAAGAAGAAGAATGGAATGCATCTTTGGGGTACCCACTTGGTACAGGAAACTATTGGATCCTCTGATAAACGTGATGCCCAGGGCAGATGTCTGACATATCCCAGCCTCCTGTGCTGATTATTTTGCTCCCCTCTGACTTGCCTCCTAGGCCTGGAAACCTAGCCCGAAGTTGTTTGAGAAGGAAACAGGAAAATCTATTTTCTCTCTTCTCTTTTGAACCAGTATTCTCTGCCTTTGTAGAATTCTCCACCTCACCCTTGGTTTGTCTGACTTTCTGGAAACGTCGATTCTCTTCTGCATCATGCTGCTCCTCTTGCCCACGTACAAAAAAATAAGGAAGGTAGGGATGTGTGCATAGAAACAATCTATTAACTATTCAGAGAGTTCCACAAGAGCTTTTCTTCATAGCTTATGATATAAAATTGAAGTCTAATATTGAAGTCTAATATTAGGAAAGCTTGGCCTAAAATGAAGCTGATACTTTAATCACTAAAATGCTCTTACCTCTACAAGAATCCCATTTTACTTTGTTTTCCTCTTCCCTTCCCTGTTCTTCACGACACTATCCTAATCCAAACTGTTTTATTACCGGGCCATGTATGGTATCTCTCTTTGGTGACCAGCAATAGTTATGAACGCGTATTTTATTATGCAGAGCGATTTTGTTCTCTTTGTCTCACTTTGCCTTTTCCCTAGCCATGACTTAAGGGCTATCTTGTTATCACTGCAGT
The DNA here is from genome assembly GCA_004026805.1 of Lasiurus borealis. NCBI lineage: Eukaryota > Metazoa > Chordata > Mammalia > Chiroptera > Vespertilionidae > Lasiurus > Lasiurus borealis. Next base: position 91,265 of record PVJN01000988.1, read on the forward strand.
TCTTTGTTAAATAAACTCAAAGGACTTTGCCACCGAATCAGAATTAATATAAATGCCATTTCATTCTCCTGCAAAAAAATTATTCTACTTAATCTTTATAAAGACCCCACAGTATTTAGTAATATTTAAAGCCACAGTATTTTTACTCTACTCTTCCTACTACAGTGGTACCTCGAGATACAAGTTTAATTTGTTCTGTAACCTTGAGGCGTGGGAAACTATGAGACGCTGGAGTTGCGGTAAACTGGTGGGTCGTGTGCAGCTGGCCTATCCACGCGATGACTCCTATCTCAAATGTTGCTCATATTTCAAAGCAAAAATTGCTCGCTCAATGGCTCGTATCTCAAAAATCTCATATGTTAGGGCACTCGTATCTTGAGGTACCACTGCATATCATACCACAGAGAGGGTATAGGATAGTGGGGATGCAGTTGAATGGTACAATATTTGATAATTCTATGTTTTTGAATTTCACTGTTCAAAGTTTCCTGTTGGTAGCAAAGCTTATTTCAGTAATTTGTAATTATCTGGAAGCTATTCATATAGATAGATGTAAGATTTAAAAAAAACACTAATATCTAAAGACATGCATAGCACATCTAAAGCATCCTCAATGATGGCATTAGCTGAGAGAGACCACGGGTAATAGCATGAAATGAGCCCAGCTTTGGCATCCCACCGTCTGTCTGTAAAACAGTGAAGACACATGTTGACTATAGCCCTGAGGAAACATTTTCATGTGTTAGTTTTCAGATATAGAAATGGAAAGGAATAATAGTGTCTAATTTATAGGGTTGTTTCAACCTTTAAGCAATACTATGTGCAAATGGCTGTGAATAATGCCTGTGTTTATACTGCCAAGCATTTAAAAAATCAGTTAATTAAAAAGTCCTGCTAGTTAAGGCATTGCACTAAGATTTGTAGTGACAATTGTATCAGGAGACTTTTTTCGAAGTATTTTGGAACACCTCTGGGACAAATAAAAGTTTAACATATTTCTTGTGTATAACTGATTTAAGTAGATTTTTTTCTCTGTAATTGGGTAAATATCTTGTAAGTTGAACTGCTCAATAAAACTGCTGAGTTGACTGGAAAAAAAAAAAAGAGAGACCAGTACAAACTTTGTCTCTTTTATCCTCAACTTTCAAACTATGGAAAATTAAAAAAAAATGCAAAATTTAGATCATTCCTTTTGAATGAAATAATCATCAAGTGACATTGTGAGAAACAGACAACCATGCTTTCATGCTTGTGTTCAAGGGTTCTGACTTCTCACCATTTCCCTCTCTCACAAGGATGATTTCACTCAGCAGAAGTAGATATTCTCAAATCCTATCTGTAAACTGGTAAACTGGTGATTTATCAGGATAAGTTTGTCAAATCAATGAAATCTAGACAGGCTCTGTGTTTTGATTATTTGTAGTCAAATATATCCATTTCTCTCCAGATGCTACAAGAAATGCCCTCAGGAAGATAAAGTGAAGCAAGTTTTTTGTTTGTGTTTTTGTTTTTATCTTGTCTGATTCTTTGTTCAATCAACTTTAGTTTAGAGCTGAAACCTTGGGAGTTGTGGGCATACAATTGCCTGTATAGTGAAAAGAAAATATCACAGGAGGTCTAGGAGGGTTTTCTTTATCTTATCTTTTTTTTTTTGGCTTATATATTTTTATTTATTTTAGAGGGTGAGAAAGAGAGAGGGATAGAGACACCGAAACACTGATGAAAGCGAAGCATGGATCAGCTGCCTCCTACATATCCCACATTGGGGATTGAATCCCCACCCCCCCAGACATGTGATCTGACTGGGAATCCAACTGGTTCATAGATGACACTCAACCACTGAGCCACACCAGCTGGGTGGTATTATTTTCTTAGTAACTGGTATTACTAACTGCCAAACCTCTGAGGAAGTGGGGCCCTTCTCTGATTCACAGCACAGGCTGCAGAAAAACCGCACTCCAGTCTCACTCAGGCAATGGGAAAGGTCGTAGTTCACATCTGCCATCCTTATAAGTTTTCATCCTGGGCAAAGCCAACTTCTCTACGATGGGGAATCTGGAATGTGTGCATGAATGATTTTGAAAGCATGCCTCTGGCACTCAGTCACATCACTGCTGAGAATAAATGTGTTGCCCTTTTATTTTTTTATTTTTTAAATTTATTTTTTAATATATTTTATTGATTTTTTTCACAGAGAGGAAGGGAAGGGGACAGAAAGTTAGAAACATTGATCAGCTGCCTCCTGCCCGCCCCCCACTGGGGATGAGCCTGGAACCAATGTACATGCCCTTGACCGGAATCGAACCTCGGACCTTTCAATCCGCAAGCTGACACTCTATCCACTGAGCAAACCGGTTTCGGCCGTGTTGCCCTTTTAGATATCCTCTTATATTTATCTTTGTGTGTTTTTTGTTTTGTTTTGTTTTGTTTTTTAATATATTTTATTGATTTTTCACAGAGAGGAAGTGAGAGGGATAGAAAGTCAGAAACATCGATGAGAGAGAGACATCGATCAGCCGCCTCCTGCACACGCCACACTGGGGATGTGCCCGCAACCAAGGTACATGCCCCCAACCAGAATTGAACCTGGGACCTTTCAGTCCACAAGCCAACGCTCTATCCACTGAGCCAAGCCGGTCTTGGTTTTACCTTTGTTTTTAACCTACCGGTCCAAAGGTAGGAATAATATATTTTTGTACACTGTAAGAATCTAGAAAATGTCACCTACAGTTATCGAGGAAGTAAGAAGTAAAAACATGAGCATCGTATAAGGAATATGGAAACCTGAATCCCAATTTTGATATTGCCATCTCTCTCCAACTTTGACTATGTCCCTTAATTTTCTAAGGTTGTTATTTCTCCATTCATTTCATCAATTATTCAGTCAGTCAGTCATATGTTGAGCGGTTACTATATGTCAAGCCCTGCTCAGTTTACAAATATTCTCCAGGCAAAATGTCTATATTTAAGAATTTAATGGACAACAGAAAATAACGTAACATTAACTAAAGAAAATTGGACAAAATAAACTATTAAGCTCTCTACTAAGGATTTTTCTATAGGAGAATAATGGAGTAAGTACCTAACTCTATTGCACAAGGAAGGAAATATGACCTTTTCAAAGAAGTATTTACTCAAATATGTGAAAATATTCAAATAAACATATACACATATTTGGGAAGGAAAATGAGATGAGGCTGAAATGATAAGATCTTGAAGTTAAGTTTAGTCATGCAAAGAAGTTTGGATTTTTATCTCAAATATAATGGAAAACCACTATTATTTTTTCAGTAGTAGAGTGACATGAAGGAATTATTGACTAGAAAGAGTTCCTGAAAATTAGGGACTTGAAAGAACTGGAATAAATAAAGCTGTAAAGCTCCAAAATGTAATGATTTTTGGATCAACACAATTGACATAAAATATATAATACCATGTTCCCAGGAGATGGGCCCTGTATTCCAGGGAAGAAACAAAATATAAAAATCTCATGGAAGTGTACAGTGCTTTGAACATAAAAGCCATTTAATGGATGTTTACTGAATTGATAGTGAATGAATGGTTCTGAGAACTTCCTAGGAACTGCACAAAGCAAAGCCCATGTTTATTTGCAAGAAATAGAACACTGAAAGGACTTTTTGTTCTCTGCTTTCTATTTTAAACAAGGATTATCTCAAATGTGGGAATGTATTTTAAAAGTAATACAAAATTCGTTTAAATATCCAATATAAAGTCCCAGTAAAAACTGTCTAGTTAAGTAATATAACTAAATAATCATTTCTAACAAATCTCAGTGAAGCCGCTCTGATATATTCTTTGAAATAATACTAATACAAAGAACTTATAAGCAGGATATATACAGATATTCTAAATTCACAGACAAGTGTGTACTTAATTTCCACTTCAGGGCAGATGAATGCAGGAGGGTTGCAAGGCGTTTCAAAAAAGCACATTTCAAAGCAGATAATATATTTGAATACATTTAATCCAGCACGACGTTAGAAAGTAAAGCTTGGCACCTCTCCAAAATAAACTAATATCTCCTTGAAAACAACCTCTCCAGACCTTACAGGAATATTCCACCGCTAAACAGAAACTTGCATAAAAAATAAAGGTCAGCCCGGGGAAATTGTCAATTTCTCTTCTGGAACATTCGAGAAGCTTTTCTTTGCAGGGAGTGTGTGAGGGAGGGTGGTGATACCAAGGCTGAGTATCACCGGATTTCTGGTTGGTTTCTTCAGCCAAGTCATTGCAGAGAAGTGAGTCCTTTTCTCAAGAGCTGGTAGTGTTTCTGACTCTTCAAACAGTGGATTTCAGATCAGTCCTGGGGGCCCATTTTGCTACTGACACATATTCTACTTACAACTAGTATTAAGGTTCTCAGTCAAAAAGGAAGTGAAGGAGAACTACATGACTGTGAGGGTTGGGCTTTTTTTTTTTCCTTCGGTATAATCACATTATTTTCTCTCAGGTTGCTTTTAGTTTTATGTGAAAATATTTTATAGTCTTCCAATATGGAATGCTGATTAAGAAACAAATAATGGCCCTCGCTGGTTTGGCTCAACGGATAGAGCATCCACCTGCATACTGAAGGGTCCTGGGTTTGGTTTTGGTCAAGGGCACATGCCAGGTTGTGGGTTCAATCCCCAGTAAGGGGCAAGCAGGAAGCAACCGATCAATGATTCTCTCTCATCATTGATGTTTTTATCTCTCTCTCTCCTTCTCCCTTTTACTTTGAAATCAATAAAAAATATATTAAAACAAAATAAATAATGTAATTTTTAGGTTTCTAACTTGATTAATTCTCAGTAAGCCTGGACGCTATAGAAGCCTGTTTTTTCCACACTTCTAAACACGGTGCTGAGTTCATTCTGTTGACTTTTATGCACTGAGAATATTAACCAGAGATCTCCTGAGAGGAGCTATTTTACAGAGACTTATAAATAAGGTGTATGTGACTATGGAGTCTAACAGTTCCTAAGATCTGCAGGGTGAATGGGCATGCTGGAGACCCAGGAGAGCCACAGTTTAGTGCCAGGTGAATGGCCGGAAGTCCGGAGACCCAGGAGGAGCAGATATTTGAGTTGCAGTGCAGAGGGAAAGCCAATGACCTGGTGCAAGGCAGTCCAGGGAAAAAATTCTCTACTCAGGGAAGGTTCAGCCTTTTTTGTTCTATTCAGGCTTTCAACTGATCGGATGAGGCCCACCCACATTAAAAGGGACAATCTGCTTACTCAGTCTACCAACTTCATTGTTAATCTCATCCAAAACACACCCACAGAAACACTCAGAATAATGTTTGACCAATTATCTTACCACCCCATAGCCCAGTCAAGTTTACATATGTAATTAACCATCACATTCAGAATGTTAATTTTTTTCACAGAAAATTACCAATTAAAAGACACCAAAAAAAGCCCTGAAGTTGTGGTACAGCGGTTGAGCATTGACCTATGAACCAGGAGGTTTAATTCCTAGTCAGGGCACATGCCTGGGTTGCAGGAGACAGCCAATCAATGATTCTCTCTCATCAGTGTTGTCTTTATCTCTCTCTCTTTTCCTTCCCCACTCTGAAATCACTAAAGCTTTTTTTAAATGAAAGAGATAGAGGAATGAACAACAAAGCTTATTTCATTGACTTTTTCAAAAGTAGAAACAGAAATCATAAGTACATATTCTGTATGTACAAATAACATAGTGATTATAGTAAAAATAGCATCCAATATTCATTTAGTGTTTAAAATGTCCCAAACTTTCAGCTAGTTATTTTATATTCACTCTTAATTAGGGCATATTCAATTAAGATAGAATAGGCAGCCAGAGAAGGAGTGAAGGCCAGACAGAGCTGAAGAGTTTTGGAGCAGACCGAATCTCCACATTTTCACATGGAGGCCCAGAACCTCAGCGGGATTATGTTTTACACACATCTGAAACTTGCAAAAATGGGGAGGATGCTGAAATTTGGTGATCCGTTACCCCCTGGAAAGAAACTCTTTTAACAATTAATACATTCCAACAATAGACAAGAACCATACATTTCCTTAACCAAACAGGCCTGAGAAAACACTTCTTAGATATGTTAAAAAGGATGTTTAAGGACTAGATAAAGAAATGGGCTAGAGGAAGTCCATAGATCCTTTTAATTCTGAAACCCTGTCAAATGTAGAAAAAGATACATTAGTAAATGTTTAATTCAGGTGTTCTCTTTTACTTTTGGAAAATATACACATTTGCAATTTTTCAGAAAATCAGTTTGACACTACATAAGAAGAAACAAAAATATCACTCTTAAGATAAGCTCTAACTTTGCGTGATTATAATATAGGAACATCCTTAGTAAAATATATAGCACTGTAGTGAGTAATGTTGGCAAGGGGGAAGGTTTTACCTTTATGGGATAGAAGATATATGGGAACTCTGTACCTTTCTCTCAATTTTTTTTGTAAAAGTAAACTGCTTTAAAATTATTTTTAAAATAAGGTTTTATTGATCCAACAATTTCATTAATATTGAAATTGTATATTTTAAAGAAGTAATCAGAGAGATGAAGACTTAAGAATTAAAATAGAATTCACTGGTATATTTTAGTAGATTAACATATGACAATAGCCTAAATATCCAGGCCTTGGGAATAGTTTAATGAATCTTGGAATATTTGCAAGATTGAATGCCCAAAAAATGATGATAATGTGCAGTAAGATTAAAGTTATAAAAATAGGCTCAAAGATTATGCCCAAGTCAGTTTATTAGATTATATATCTATCATACTTCTCAGTCATTCCACTCCTACATATTTAACCAAGAGAAATGAAAACAAATATTCATAGCAGTTCTTTGTAATGCTATTTCTCCTGCCTCCTCTCCAGTGATATTTTTCCCCATTTCATGAATGTAACTTGAATCATGAACTAGATAGAACAAATCTAAGTATAGCAAGGCTTTGTAATTGCATGTATAAAACCAAAGAACTTCTCCCACTTATATGTAAGAAATATAGATCATACTCTGCATAGTGTATGATAAGCAAACTTGATAATGATGGAGCCAACTTGCTCCATCCTATCACCGTTACATTCAAAGAAAAGAGACTACAAAGGTATATATACCTGAATTCGCTGCCCCATCTGTCTTCTCCTGGAAGAATCTACGTGGACAGTTCATCACACACAGATGTCATCTAAACAACTCTTGAGTTTGTTTGGTGAACCCTTAAATCAGTGGTTCTCAACCCTCTAGCAGGGTTGCCTAGGACCATTGGAAAACATGGATATTTACATTATGATTTATTAACAGTAGCAAAATTACAGTTACAAAGGAGCAACGAAAATAATTTTATGGTTGGGGGTCACCACAACATGAGGAACTGTATTAAATGGTCATGGCATTAGAAAGGTTGAGAACCACTGCCTTAAGTACAGGTACCACCCAGGGCATTTCTCTTTGCACAGTCTCCGGGAACTTATTTATGTGGGTCTGTGAAGGTAGGACAAGCCATTGTCCTCTGTGTGGTGGAACATCCTTGCCAGAACTCATGACTACTCTACACTTTGGAGCTGACTCTGCAGGCATAAGAGTAACAGCGGATCAAGTTACAGACCAGGAGCCTCTTAACCTTGAGCATTACATTTTCTAAGCAGCACCAGCTACCTAATTATTTAACTCTTGGGAGTTTTGAAAGTAGAAATTAGTGGGTAAGTTGATAAATCCAATAAACTAATTTTTGTTAAGGTGTTAATGACATATTGGCATGTTTGCAAGAGCTCATTTGTTACTGACTAATGAAGTCTTAGACATCATTTCTCATTCAAGTTTCCTGTCAATATCTAGTCAGATAAAGGCCACAGAAAGTGTGCCAGATGTAAAGTGGCCTTTGTGGAGGAAGTATTTTTCATTACAAAGTTCTGTTTAAAGAAAATCTTGCTTTTAAATCAGCCCAAACAAAGCTGACATTGTTCAAGCAGTTGCCTCAGTGCTCACATAAAGCACGGTAGTGAAAATTCATTTTTTTACCCCTACATTTACAGTATCTACTTGAATTATTACATTTTCAAGTTTTGCAGTTTCCTTAGAAAGAATCAGAGCTATTACACAGTGAGAGAATCCACAGTGTGATCACCAAAATGTGAGGTTATTTTCCTTTTTCCCCAGCCTACAGTTACATATAAACATAAATTTAATTTTTTACCCATATTTCAGAAAGCAAAATGAGTGGTAGCAAGATGCTTTACAGACATGGGGACTAGCTCTTTTCATAGACCATATTCATAGACATGTCATTTGCCCTATATTTGAGATCATAATCTTTAGGTATGTTGTATATGTGCCTTTTATCAGCTCACTTGTGTGTGTCTGTGTGTTGATAGTAGATTCATACTAGGAAAAGGGCTTCTAAACCCTATCTCTAGTATCATCATTCTGTAAAACAAAAGAAAAAAAATGGATAGAGAATTTCCATATTAAAAGTCTTCAAATAGACCAAGAAAACCAGAAATTCTGTACATTGAGGTAGGGATTTTGGCTCTAGAATAAAAATAAAATAATTTACCTATTTTATAGCAGAAAAAATTTGGTATGAAAAAGAAATATAATGTTGAATAATACCACTTTAGTTTCTCTTTTCTGCTTCTGACTAGTTCCTTTTCTAAGGACCATGGATAACCTTAACCAAAGATATTTGGAGAAGTGGGAAAGTGATTTAAAGACAGTAAATAACATGGAAATCTATAATTTTCTTTATTAGTTGCATGGAAAAAAAAGAGCACATGACAATTATGACTGAATGAAAAAGAAAGCCAAATAATTCATATTTTTATGATATGTCTACAATGATCTGTTCTATTTGCATATGAATTATCTTCAACTTGCAAGATATCAGGGCTCACAAAGTAAACTAGAAATAGAAAAAAAAATGAGTGTAAGATTTGGCTCCTCAAAAAATGTTCCATTTTTATACAATTATTTTTATAATATCTTTATTTAAGAAGACTCTATTACTTACTGAGCTATTGTTTGAATAAGTCTGCTGAAAATCTATTATTTAAAGTTGAAGATGTTGGGATTATATTAAACTTCTTGCTTCATGGATAATAAGACATTCCTTTATCAGCTATTCCATTCATAGAGAGACAGTTTACATTTATTCCATGTAAATTTCACTGCTATTCAGAAAATGTATTCTTTCAACAGCCCTTGTTTCTGAATAAAAACCTTTTTAAGCTGTCCTCACTGTGCTGTGCCTCTGTAGACTTTCCTTTCACAAAATGAACAAGCTATTTAATAAAAAAGAATTATAATTTTGTTTCTTGTACCTTTCATCATACTTTTCACTTGTGGATGAGAAAGGTATGCCAATCTTTTCTTCTCAAAACAGTAAGAAAATAGCCCAGCAGGTGTGGCTCAGTGGTTGAGCATCAACCTATGCATCAGGAGGTCATGGTTTGATTGCTAATCAGGGCATGTGCCCGGGTTGGGGGCTAGTTGGGACTAGCTTTTTTCGTAGACCATATTCATAGACTTCTGGTGATAGTCAGGATGGGGAGATGACACAATCCTCAGAGGAAAGAAAATAAGGTGTTGCCAAAAAAGGAAATAAGTGAAATTGAAACATGCAACATGATCAAAAAATAATTCAGAGTAATGGTTGTGGAATTCATATATCAGATGGATGACAAAATCAACAACCTATGCAAGAATTAGGAAGAAATTTAAATTGATATATCTACAATCAAAAACATTACAGAAAGTTTCAAGAGTAAAGTAGAAGAAGCAGGGGACTGAATTAGTGAGTTAGAAGATCAAGTACAGAGACAATTTGAACAGCAACTGGAGAAAAATATAAAAAGCAGGATAAAAGTCTAAGGGATCTTTGGGGCAACATGAAATGAAGTAACATATGTATAATAGGGCTGTCAGAAGGATAAGAAGAACATCAAGGATTAAAAAATCTATTTGAAGAAATAATGAAAGAAAACTTCCCGGATATGGGGAAGAAAAAAGTTACTCAAGTACAGAGAGTCCCAAGCAGGATCAGTCTTAAAAGACCCACACCATGACACGTCATAATTTCAATGGCAAATATTAATGACACCGAGAGAATCTTAAAGGTGGTAAGAGAGACACAGAGGGTTACCTACAAAGGATGCCACATCAAATTATCAAATGATTTTCCAACAGAAACACATCAAGCTAGAAGGGAATGGAAGGAGGTATACAAAATATTGCAAAACAAAGGACTGAATCCAAAAATACTCTATCCATCAAGACTATTGATCAAAATTGAAGGGGAAATAAGTAGCTTTGAAGAGAAAAAAAGGCTAAGGGAGTTTATCACCACCAAACCAACAAACCTAGAAATGCCACAGGGAATACTATAAAAAAAAAAGAAATAAAAAGGTAAGAAGGAACACAGACACAAAAATAGATATGACTAAAAACAAGTACCTTTCAGTAATAACTTTAAATATAAACAAACTAAATGTTCCAATCAAAAGACATTGAGTGGTTGAATGGAGAAAAAAAAAATGACCCATATATATGCTGTCTACAAAAGACCCACCTCAGAACAAGGGACTCACATGGATTGAAAGTGAAGGGATGGAAAAATACCTTTCAGGTAAATGGAAATGAAAAAAAAAGCTGGGTAGCAATATTTATATCTGACAAAATAGACCTCAAAGTGAAGGCCATAGGAATCAATACAACAATAGGATATAACCCTGATAAACATATATCATCCAATGCAGGAGTTACCCAAATACATAACAAAACTCCTGGAAGATATCAACGGAGAGATACACAACAATAAAATCTTAGTATGGGACTTTAATACACCACTGACATCACTGGATAAATCCTCTAGACAAAAAAATCAGCGAAGCACAGCAATCCTAAATGACTCACTAGATCAGATGGACTTAACTGACATCTTCAGAACATTGCATCCCAAAGCCACAGAATATACATTTTTCTCAAGTGCACATGGGACATTTTCAAAAATAGACCACATATTGGTCACAATCAAAGCCTCTCCAAATTGAAGAAGATTGAAATCATACCAAGCATCTTCTCAGACCACAATGCCATAAAATTAGAAATAAACTACAATAAAAACAATCCAAAAATCTCAAACACTTAGAAGCTGAATAGCATGATATTAAATAAAGACTGGGTTACCAATGAGATCAAAAAAGAAATTAAAAGCATCCTGGAAATTAAAGAAAACAAAAACAATAATCCAAAATCTATGGGACACAATGAAAGCAGTCCTGAGAGGGAAGTTCATAGCTCTAAAGGCCTATCTCAGAAAAAGGGAAAATATGGTAGTAAATCATCTAATTCTACATCTCAAAGAATTAGAAAGAGTGATAACAGAAGCCCTGAGTGAGCAGAAGGAAGGAGATAATAAAGATCAGAGCAGAAATAATGACATAGAGACAAAAAAAAGATATTTTTTTTAAAGACCCATGAAACCAAAAGCTGGTTCTTTGAAAGGATAAACATGATTGATGAACCCATAGCCAGGCTCACTAAGAAGAAAAGAGAGAGGACTCAAATAAACAAACTCAGAAATTAGAGAGGAAAAATAACAGACCCCATAGAAATACAAAGGATCATTAACAAATACTATGTACAACTCTATTCCAACAAACTAGACAACATGGAGGAAATGGACATATTCTTAGAAAAATGCAACCTTCCAAAACTAAATCAGGAAGATTCTAAAAATCTCAATAGGCTGATAACTACAGATGAAATTGAAGCAGTTATCAAAAAGCTTCCAGCAAACAAAAGCCCTGAGCCAGATGGCTTCACAGTGAATTTATACCAAATATTCAAGGAAGAACTAAAACCTGTCCTCCTCAGACTATTCCAAAAAATTCAAGAAGAAGGAACACTTCCAAGCTCAATCTTTGAATCCAACATCACCCTAATACCTAAACCAGAGAAAGACAACACAGTGAAAGAGAAGTACAGGCCAATATCTCTTATGAACATAGATGTCAAAATCATCAACAAATATTCTAGCAAATTGGATCCAGCAATACATCAGAAAGATCATATACCGTGACCAAGTAGGATTTATCCCCAGGATGCAAGGATAGTACAATATCTGCAAATCAATAAATATGATACATCACATAAACAAATTGAGAGATAAAAATCACATAATCATTTTAATTGAAACAGAAAAAGCATTTGACAAAATCCAACACCCCTTCTTTATAAAAACTCTCAACAAGGTGGAAATAGAAGGATCATACCTTAACATAATAAAACCTATATATGAAAAACCTCCAGCCAACATCATATTCAATGAATAAAAACTAAAACCATTTTCCCTAACAACAAGAACAAGACAGGAATGCCCACTCTAACCACTCTTGTTAAACATAGTACTGGAAGTACTAGCCATTGTGATCAGACAAGAAGAAGAAATAAAAGTCATACAAATTGGAAAAGAAGAAGTAAAACTGTCCTTATACACAGATGACATGATATTGTACATAGAGAACCTTAAGGCTCCATCAAATATTATTGGACTTAATAAATGAACTCAGCAATGTAGCAGGATACAAAATTAATGCCACGAAGTCTATGGCATTTCTTTACACCAATAGTGAATTTATAGAAAGAGAGACTAAAAAGCAACCCCATTTACCATCACACCAAAAAAATTAAGATACCTAAAAATAAACTTAATTAAGGAGGTAAAACACATATAGCCAAAAAACTACAGGACACTGAAAAAAAGAGATAGAAAAAGACATAAACAAATGGAAGAAAATTCCATATTCATGGATTGGTAGATTAAACATCATCAAAATGTCCATACTACCAAAAGAAATCTACAGATTCAATGCAATCCCCATTAAAATATCAACAGAATATTTCACAGATCTACAATGAACTTTCCAAAAATTCATCTGGAATAAATAAAAACCACGAATAGCTGCAGCAATCCTGAGAAAGAAGAACAAAGTAGGTGGGATCTCTATACCAGATATCAAGCTGTATTTCAAAGCCATTGTTCTTAAAACAGCCTGGTACTGGCACAAGAACAGACATATAGATCAATGGAATAGAATAGAGAACCCAGAAATCAACCGAAACCACTATGCCCAATTAATATTTGACAAAGGAGGCATGAACATGAAATGGAGTTAAGACAGTCTCTTCAACAAATGGTGTTGGGAAAATTGGACAGATACATGCAAAAAAAAAATTAAACTAGACCCCCAACTTATACCATACACAAAATAAACTCAAAATGGATAAATGGAAAAAAACAACAACAAGATAGCGGCATAGATGAATACCTAAACTGCTGCCTCACGCAACAATTTTAAAACTACAACTAAAAGACAGAATGGACATCATCCAGAACCACAGGAAAGCTGGCTGAGTGAAAATTCTACAGCTAGAAGGACAGAGAGGGGCTCACAGAAACTCAGAGGAGCTGCATAAAGCTCAGGTATGGAGACACACATGTGGAGAGGACAGGCGGCCAAGTGCCTGGCTGGTTTTCTCTTGTGGGAAGGAGACAGAAACCCCGACTGTACTGAACCCCAGTTGCAACTGCACTGAACCCCAGTCTGGGCAAGACTCAAACAGGGGAGTCTGGATTGTCGGAAAAAGCAAGGGGTTCATGGAAACTTAGGGGAGCTGAAAAAGGCAGAGGTCTGGGGGATAGCGCCAGGGGCTGACTGCTGATTGAGTACAGGTTTTCTCTAGCTGGAGGGAAAGGAAACCTCCTGACTGCAATGAACCCCAGTCTCAGGTGAGACTCTTGGGACCCAGACTCATACAGGTCTCATAGTGCACAGAAAGTCAGGGAAGCCATGAAAGTCAGAGGTCTGGAGGCACGCAAGTGTGAGTGCACACAGAAAGGGCTACAGAAATTATGGAGGGACACTGAGACCCAGGGGCCATGTAGGGCAGGACTGATGGGAAGCCAATGCTGTCTGCTCAGCCCTGAGACTCTACTCCAGCCAAGCTGAGGAGAGAGGCTTTTTCAATTTTGCAAGTTTTGTATCATAAGGCTGACTCCAGCACAGAAGTTCTCCCAGAGTAGACACAGCTGATCCTCACAAACCAATTGGTGTGGAGATCAAATTCCCCAGTGATACCAACAATAATCATGACTTAACTACAACAAGGCTATACACACAGTCCACAAATGGGTGCACCAAGAGTGTCCACATCAGGTAACTTGGAAAGCAGAGCTACTGGGCCATATAGGACACCTAGCACACAAAGCTACTCTACCAACTCAGGAAAGCGGAGACAAAGAAACAGATCACAAACGAAAGAAGTGAAGGAAAACAAATGACTGGATAGAAAGTTCAAAACCATAGTTATAAGGTTTTTCAAAAATTCCCTAGAAAAGATGGGTAAATTTAATGAGACCCATGAGGAGATGAAAAATGACCAATTAGAAGTTAAACATACACTGACTGAAATAAAAAATATTATACAGAGACCTAACAGTAGACTAGAGGATAGTAAGAATCAAGTCAAAAATTTGAAATAGAAAGAAGCAGAAAACACTCAACTGAAAAAGAATAAAAGAAAAAAAAGTATCCAAAAATTTGAAGATAGTGTAAGGAGTCTCTGGGACAACTTCAAGTGTACCAACATCCAAATTGTGGAGGTGCCAGAAAAAGAGATAAAGCAAGATACTGAAAACCTATTTAAAGAAATAATAACTGAAAACTTCCCCCACCTGGTGAAAGAAATAGTCTTACAAGTCCAGGAAGCACACAGAACCCCAAACAAAAGGAATCTAAAGAGTACCACACCAAGACATCATCATTAAAATGTCAAGAGCAAAAGAAAAAGAGAGAATATTAAAAGCAGCAAGAGAAAAACAGTTAATTACCTACAAGGTAGCACCCATACAATTGTCTAATGACTTCTCAACAGAAACTATGCAGGCCAGAAGGGAGTGGCAAGAAATATTCAAACTGATGAATAGCAAGAACCTTCAACCAAGATTACTTTACCCAGCAAAGCTATCATTCAGAATCGAAAGTCAGATACAGGGCTTCACAGACAACAAAAGAAAAACAAACAAACAAAAAAGAAAACAAACAAACAAAAGCTAAAGGAGTTCATCAACACAAAACCAGTATTATATGAAATGCTGCAAGGTAATCTTTAAGAAGAAGAAGAAGACAAAATGGGTAAAGATAAAAATTATGAACAACAAAGTGATAAGAAATGCATATCTATCAACAAGTGAATCTAAAAATCAAGTGAATAAGAAATATGATGAACAGAATAAACTGGTGAATGTAATGTAATAAGGGGCAAGGAAAGGGAGTTGACTAATAATTCATAGGGGGATGGATATGTGGAGGGTTGTGGGAAGAGAATGGACAAAGATATTGCACATATGGGCAAGGACAATGTGGTGGTGAGGGCCTAGTGTGGTTTAGGAACTGGGTGGAGAGAAGCTATGGGGGGAAAAAGAGGAGCATCTATAATAATCTGAACAATAAAGATGAAAATCAAAAAAAAAAAAAGAACCTAGAACCATTGCTACTATGTAGTCAAAGTTTAAACTATGCTTTAAAACCATACCTCTCTGGTGGCTATTTAATACCTAATTTAAGGAAAAATGCAAAAGTGACATTACTGCTATCTGTAAGATGAGCTCTCTATGAACTTCATTGTAAGTACTAATTTCCATACCTGTCTATTGTTTAATTAGCTGAGATACTGTAAAAATAAACAAAGGCTGCAAAAAAAAAAAAAAGGAAAGTAATTTTTACAAGAAATTGGTATAAAATCTTGGTGCTCAATTAGAAAAAAAGAATATATATTTTTACCTCATGAAATATTATAATATTAATCATCAAGATTTTTCTAATTTTCTTTTCTCAATTTGCCATTCATGAAATATAAAGTATTCAATAATTATTCTTTAGCTCTCAAGACTAAATTTAAGATTATTAAGGGGCATACATTAAAAGATTTATATCATAGAAATACTCAGAATTGAAAGTAAAATAATAAATGTAGATGTGCAACCATGCAAGCATTGTGACCATTTATGGATTTCTGATGCAAATCATTGTTTTCTACAAAGTTTAATAGGAACTATATTATTTGGTCTGTTGGCCATGTGACTACTGGTGAAGCATTTAGTTCAGCAACAATACTGATTCAGCCATGGTTTTGGTTTTAAATCTGTTTGAAGTAATAAATTGCCAAGAACCAATTCTAGCATGTAATAATTACAAGAGTTCCATCAAAAAGTTTATGGGACTTGGGTGGGCTCAACGGAAGTGGCTAAAAGGCACTTCCCCCAAACCTGAATAGGATTGTTAACTGCCAGACTCCGGGCATTCTATTGCCCCCTGTTGGCCAAGCACCTGTAGGCTATTCCCCAAACTGATAATGCTTCTGTATAAACCTTTTGATACTTTACCCTTTGAAGTGTATATTTCAAACTTGCCTTGGGACAAATTATATTATAATAAAAGCATAGGTCCTTGGTCAAGGTAGAATCTTCTAGCTCCTTCAGCTGAAGCTCCTCTGACCCACAATGCCTTTCAAAAATATCTTTCATCCTTGGACTCATTCTTAATCATCTATGTGCTGCCCCTTTCTGCAGAATGCTGAACCCTTTGTAAGGCTTGGAAAAGAACCTCACTAAGGCACTAGCACTAATGTAATAGCTTTGATGAAAATGAAAAGGTGTGGCGTGTCACAGTGTATATAAGAAGCAGCAATGTTTCAGGCAGAACCATCTGTGACATTTTGCAGTTCTTCTGATGCAAAGCTATACAATCTTAGACAAATTAAATTTTGTAAACCTAAATTAGTTCATGTATTATGTGCAAAATGATGCCTATCCCTCATTGTTGCCATGATGATTTAAGGAGTTAGATTACGTGCTTTAAGGACTTAGCATATCACTGAGGCCCAGTAAAACGATTGTGGAAAAAGTGACACGCATCACCTCCAAGTCTGGCCCATGGGAACTTCCAATGAGAGATATTTCCAGTTCTTTCTCATTTCACCAGTTTATGTAGACAAGCTCAGCCCCCTTAACACTGAGTATTGAAGTTGGTAGAGCCATGAGATGGAAAATTTGGAGACCCTTAATCACCAATAGGAAAAAACTATAAATCAAAATTACCTGTTTTGGATTCTTTGGATTATATTTGAATTAAAACACACACACACAACTATATATATTGATCATTATTTATTTTTTGCTCTTTTTTTGGGGGGTGGGGTGGTTAGAGCAGCTAGTGTTACCTTAACTGAATGCATTATCAATAGAACTATATACTGTTTCCATAGTGTCAATAATAAGAATAGAATAAGTACTATCACTTACAGCATAAATAATATACTGCCTGGTGTCAGGTGTCAGACTCTTTATAGATTACGCTAAAGGCCCAGTGCAGCCAAGCCTGTACCCTCTCCAATCCAGGATCAGGCCTAAACCAGCAGTTTAATAATCCCTCTCACAATCCCGGTCTACTGGCTCCTAATCACTCACCTGCCAGACTGCCTGGTCACCCCTAACTGCCCCTTTCTACTGGCCTGATCAGCCCTCACTGCCTCTGCATGCTGTCCTGATTGACCCTAACTGCCCCCCACTACCAGCCTGGGTGCTCCTAACTGTCCCACTCACCAGCCTGGTCGCCCCTAACTGCCCCCACCAACCTGGTTGCCCTCATATGCCCCCCTGCTTGCCTGGTAACCCCCAACTGTTCCCCTGCTGGCCTGGTAACCCCCAACCTCCTCCCTCTGCTGGCCTGGTCATTCCCAACTGCCCCTCTGCTGGCCTGGTTGCCCCTCACAGTCCCCTTCTGCTGCCTGGTTGCCCCTAACTGCCCCATTGTTGGCCTGGTCACCCCTAACTGTCCCCCTGCTGGCCTGGTCACCCCTCACAGCTTCCCTGCTGGGCTGGTCCCCCCCCTGCAACCTGCTGTTTAGTCATTTGGTCATCCCTCACTAATCCCTCAGCTGGCCTGGGCATAGGCAGCCATCTTGTGAGGGCATGATGGTCAATTTGCATATCACCTCTTTATTATATAGGATTTCATGTCATGTTTTTATTAATGAGGATCAGTAACAAGCAAAACCAACTTTGGTTAACTTAAGTAGCAAGTAACTCAATTCAGTAATCCTAAGGAATTCAAAGAATCATCAGAGGAAGCCAGGAGAATCAGGGTCAGAATAGGGAAAGAGACCAAGTTAAGCTAGGTAGCCAGAAATATACCCAGCTTTGCACCATGGTAACAGTGTGAAGGGGATTCAGACCGTGGTATGTGTCACTAGGTGATCTGTCATTCAGGGGACCTGACACCTCTTCCGGACATCATCTCTATGAAATGTTCTAAGACTTTCTGTCACTAGCACTAGATCCAAATCCAGTTGGGTGACTGAGACAAGGTCAGACTCTCCCTCCTCAGTGCACCAGTTCACAATAGCTGATGAAATTCTGGCCCCTTTAGCTTTTGAGTGGAAGACAGAGCCTTCTTTTTCTTCCAATTCATATAATCTAAGTCATGAAACTAGAAGGCAGCACTTCACTATTTTGAACTCTATATATTCATATACATCATTTTTTCCTCATATTTTCAAAATATGCTCTGGTCTATCTAACTCTGGAGTAACAGAACCTGCACTTACTTTCTCCATGAAGAGGGACCAACAAGGTTTCCATCAATATCTGCCTTCTTGTCCAGTAACTCTCTCCCTACACATGACAACCTATAACCAAATCTTAAACTTTTCACAGATAATGTTAATAAACAAAGAAAGAAAAAATGGAAATTAAGTTGGAGACTACATCCCTTATTCTATAACTAGTCAATAAGCCAAAATTTGCATTATATTTCTACTTGACTATCCATTTCTTCACAATCTTTTTTGCCCCAGACATCAATTCTTTTGGTTCAGAAATTCTTTAATGCACTTTATAATCAAAACCTGTGTTTACAAAAAATATAGGAGTTTTGTATTCCTACCTAAATGGGTGCTTATGTTACCTATCAGCTTCTCTTACTCCATGTGGACATATCAGAACACACTAAGTGGGTTCATTAACACAGTACAGCTATTTCTGATTTACAGCATAGATCTTATCTAACCTTACAACACAATGTGTGTGTGTTTGTTTTCCCTCAGCTCATGGATGGTGATGCTAGCAGAGGCATAAGTGGCATGTTAAGTAAAATAAATCTAAGAATTCCATCAGGGATACATTGCTACCCTTTGATCTCAAGAGGTCTTATACAGCACCTGTGGTCACAGTGATCATAATAAGTCATTTTTATACTAACCACCAGGCACTGCTCTCAGACCCTATCCAGTAAGGATTGCTATTATTTCTTTGAAATTATATGTGAGAGCGAAGCTGTTTGCTACTGATGTCACTGAGAATCAATTTTGCACGTTAGCAAAGGGAGAGGCTCTCTAGCCTTGCTAAGGAGGGGACTGTTGTTGAACCTAATTCAGCCATCACAGCCCTTTTCTTGTTAATTGTACTGGAAAACATTGGGGTTGCAGACTCATCTCCCCAGAGTTTAACCGGCTGCACTTGAAAAGTGAGAGCTCTTGGTGGTTAGAGCTAATGGTGAACATTCACAAACTATATGTATTCTCACACTCTGGGCCCCTTCTCTCAGCAATTTATTCTTGTTCCTACAAAGCCCTTGACAATTTTTATAAAAAGTAACCTCCCTCCATTAATTGCTTTAGATTATAACATGTCAATTTTCTAACTGGCAAAGTAAAAATAACATGATGTGCTCCTTGGTAGTCAGTCCCAGAGAGGTGTGAACATTTCTATTTTCCTTCCAGGGTATTTGTGGATGCAACTGTAATGGGTCAGCCACATGGCAGGCTAGTGCTTGCACCCCATGTGGTGGCCTTTGTTAGCAACATTTCTATGTTTTTTTTTTAATTTTTATTCAAATGGTGATAAGTAACTCTCCATGAGATTGTAAGTATGGATTGAGGGAGAGTCACACTGTATTGGGAGTTAGGCCAGATGAAAACTTACAAATGACCTTAGGATCTGCTCAGGTCCATTCCTCATATACATTCTCACTTAAGACAGAATCTTTTTTTTAATATTTATTGTTCATAGTATTACACATTCCCCCTCTTTTTCCCCCTATTGACCCTGGTAGCCCTCCCCCATCCCAGGCCTTCACCACCTTATAGGCTGTACCCAGGGATTATACACACACAAATTCTTTGGTTGATCACTTCCCACTCATCCATCCTCGACCCCAGTGGTTCTCAACCTTCCTAATGCCATGACCCTTTAAGACAGCTCCTCATGTGGTGGTGACTGACCCCAACCATAAAATTATTTCCGTTGCTACTTCATAACTGTAATTTTGCTACTGATATGAACTGTAATGTAAATATCTGATATGCAGGATGTATTTTGTTGTTATAAATTGAACATAATTAAAGCATAGTGATTAATCACAAAAGCAATATGTAATTATATATTGTGAAATATTTATTTCTAATTACAAATAAATGAAATTTTTTCTCTTGAATCATGGTATAGCATGGGTAACAGTCTTCATATAACAACAGTAAATTACATTGCTACACTTTGCTACACCAAGGAGCAGTCTGTTGGTTCCTAAGACCATGGGGAATATGTGTTTTCTGATGGTCTTAGGCGACCTCTGTGAAAGGGTCATTCGCCCCCCAAAGGGGTTGTGGCCCACAGGTTGAGAACCACTCCTCTACCCAATTCCCTCTGAGATGGAATCTTGTTGGTTACAGTCAATTGACAGGTCAGTGGAAGAAATAACGACCATAATGGCAGCTTGGCTCTCCTCATCAGATGCTCCATTTCTATCAGGAATCATTTGTTAATCAAGGACAACTTCTTAAAAGGAGAGTAGAAGGGGTCCGTGCTCTCATTCTGAAGCTTGCTACAGTCTCTGTATGACATTCAAAACTGTAGAAGATATTTTGAGCTTCATAAGAACCAATGACTTGTAAGTGCTTAGAAAGAGTTGATGGTTTTGGAAAGTGGGCCAGCTTACTCACCTTCTCTTGCTGTGTACTCCACTCAAGACTGGAAACCTTTAGAGTCCACATAAAAATGAGTCAAAGCAGCAGGCCAACTGTAGCATAAGTTGACTCCCAAATTTGTAAGCATTTAAAATAATTATATGGAACAGAAAACTATGGTACATCTACACAATGGAATTCTATGCTGCCATTAAAAAGAAGGAATTCTTACCATTTGCAGCAACCTAGATGAGACTGGAGAGCCTTATGCTTAGTGAAATAAGCCAATCAATGAAGGAGAAACACCACATGATCTCACTCATTTGTGGATAATAAAGAACATTATAAACTGATGAACAAAAGGATAGATACAGAGGCAGTAAAGCATCAAACAGACTGTCAAATCACAGCAGGAAGGTTAAGGAGAGGTGGGGTAGATAAGAGATTAACCAAAGACTTGTATGCATGCATAGAAGCATAACCAATGAACACAGACACTGGGGAATTAAGGTATGTCTGGGAAGGGGGGGGGGGCAATGGGAAGATATGTATACATGTAACATTAGTAAAAAAATAAAAATAAATAAAATAATTATATGGAGAAACAGTGTTATTTACAAGCTATAATGCTGTTTCATAAAGAAAAAAGAATAAAAGTTTAGCACATCAGCTAAACTTTTATTAAATATCAGCTTATTTAGTCCCTTCACCTATTATTTACCTTATTTACTATGTCTAGTTATCTTTTCTATTTTTTTTATTTGAACAGAGACAAATTAGCATGTAAACCCAGATGCAGGCCTGCTGCCAAATTGCTTCTAAACTGATCAGGAGAGGGTCAGTATTGTGGCTCTAAGCTCTAATACTCAAGATTGCCAACATACAGTTGGCATTAAACACACCATTTCTCACATTTCTGTTTAACTCAGTCATTGCCATAAGTGCAAGCTTCTTTCCCAAGTAGTATATCTTGTCTCCTAACTTTAGAATGGTTTCCACATCTACTCAATGACTCAACCTTCACCCTCCCCCACCTCTTCCAGTTAAACCAATTCAGCATGTACATTGCTATGGAGTGGATATTTGTGTCCCCTTAAAATTCCTTACACCCAATGTGAGGATATTAGGAGTGAAGACATTTGGGAGGTGACTAGTTCATGAGGGCAGAGCCCTTATAGATAGGATAAACGCCTTTAGCAGAGAGGCCCTAGCGTGCTCCCTTGCCCTTGCCCTTCCACTACGTGAGGACACAGGAAGAAGGTGCTGTTTAAGAACCAGGAAATGGGCTCTCTAGCCCCGAATCTGCCATTGCCTTGATCTTGGGCTTTCCAGTCTTCAGAACTGTGAGAAATAAACATTTGCTGTTTATAAGCCATCAGATTACTGCACTTTTATAGAAACATGAATAGATTAAAATACCCATGAAATTGTGGGTTGAAATCAGCAATTGCCCCATTATTCTATATCATTAGTCAATATATTATTTGGTCACTGGTCAGTGTGTACCTCCTAAACATAAATGAAAATGATTTGTCATGGTGGACACATAGCTATCTATGAAGCCTACTGAAGGAGACAGTTTATTTTCACACATTTCAAATATATCCGAGTCAGACGTTAGAGTCAACATGATCCTTACCCTTCATCACTCCATTCAAACATCGGTCTGTATCTATAATATTTGGGTTTGAATTTCATCTTTATAAATAATAAATTCTGTGAATAGTGCTTGTTGTTTCCAAAAATGCTCTGAAATGCTATTAAATGAAATCAGAAAGTATTCTGAGGCAGACATTAAAAGCATGTTCTTCATTAAATTTTAAAGAGTAGGCTGAGATTTAGGTCATGGTTATACAAATGTACTGGGATTTTAATTAGAAATATAAGTCTCTGTGCTATAAAATTCTCAATTTGGAAATGAATTAAAATATTTTAAGAGAAAATTTATGAAAAAAATTCAGAAGCATAAGTTTGGCTTGATTTTAAAAAGTGTCCTGCTCTAGTCACTTATGCTCAGTGGATAGAACATGGGCCCGAGGACTGAAGGGTCCTGTGTTTAATTCTGGTCAAGGTCTCGTACCTTAGTTTCAGACTCCTTTCGGCCCAGTCCCTGGTTCCAGCGTGTGCTTCTCTCATATCAATATTCCTCTCTGTCTTTCCCTCTCTCTTACACTTTCACTAAAAATCAATGGAAAAATATCCTAGGGTAAGGATTTAAAAAATATAAATAAATAAACAAATAAATAAAATCTTGAGCTGACCAATATGGTCATTTTGGCTACTCATGATTATCTAGATATTCTCTTTCCATTGATTTCTTTGTTTTCTCGCTATTTCTCCTCATAACAATTTTTCTCCAGTATGTGAAAGAAGAGAAATTTAAACTCCAGTCAATTTTGCTTATTACTTATAGATTTATAATAAAACCGAAACCAAAAATGAGCTCTTGCTACTCATAAGTTGTATTTATTAAGGCATCATTTGCTTTCTTTAACACATAACGAATATTAACAACATAATAAAAATAGACAAAGTAAGACAAGACTTTAACAGTAATTTAGTATTATGGCACTCTTCTAACCTCATTCCATGCATGGTGGAATCACTGAAATAATTATTGTTTATAGTGGTAATAAGTACAATCTGAATTGAAGTCACTACATTTGGAAGCACACACAAGATGATTCTAAAAAAATTAATCTTAAGGTTATTTTTCATCTTCTTGCTGTTATTATTTTACTTTGTATTTTGGAGGTTAATACAATAAAGACAGATCAAAAGACCTACAGACTTGGAAATGGTTAGAAAACATTAATTTCAGCAGTTAATGGGAATTCAGTGTGACCTGCTACTTAATGTTATCCATTAGTATTTTTTGTTGGTTTGTTTGTTTTGCTTCTACATTTGGAAATGTATCTATGAGGCATTACTTCCCATGTACTCTCTGAAAAACCTTCATAAATATTCTTTATAGCATCCTGTTTGTATTCCTTTCTATTGTTCCAATTTATCCTTGTCCCCTATTCTCTACACACTTGAAATTTATTCATCCTAAATGTACTACAAAACCTATAAAGTTCTGAGGTTTAAGTGTTGCTCTCTGAGGCTTCTTTTAGCATTTTACTCATATTTTTCTCACTATTTGTTATAGAAGTTTTATCCGACTTAAGTTCCCAGCCATTTGGTTAACAAGCTACATTTAAAGAGTAAATGAAAATAGGTATCATTGTATTAATATTTTTAGAATGGCCAAGTACTAAGTGGCTGTACTTGTTATCAGTAACCCATTAAGAATATTTATTCCTTTTTGATTTTCCAGACTTTAGTCTGAAGGCCTTTATTATTCCTTTAGTAACTTTGGCTGAGAACCTAAAATTAAATTAGTTAATGAAAAATTAAGCCAGCTTTGCTCAATGGATAGGCCATCAGCCTCGCAGACTGAAGGGTCCCAGGGTTTAGTGATGGTCATGGGCAGGTTCTTGGGTTGCAATCTCTGTCCCTGAAGCCCTGGTCTGAGCACATATGGGAGGCAATCAAATGATGTGTGTCTGTCACATGGATGTTTCTCTTTCTGTGTCTCTCCCCCTCCTTTCCCTCCTTCTAAAAATCAATGGAAAAATACCTTCGGGCGAGGATTAACAAAACAGAGAAAAAGTAAAAGATAAAGATAACTGAAAACATACTGCCTTGCTTCCTACACCTGGTTGAAAAGGGTGGGGGGATATTGATGTTTTACCAGAGCTGCTACACTTACATGAGGTTTCCTAGGATTGCTCAGATGAGTAGTGGTTCATTTGTGATGTGATGGTGCAGGCGTTTTATGATTGTTGGTATCCTATCTTGTTCTGCTGGAAGGCTTGTCATTTATAAATTCTTCCCTCCAAATTCTCAATGGCCAGAGGTCATTCTGTTTCCAAGTGTTGAACTATGGGGGACTAGGGGCCTGCTTATGAGTGACTTCCTGTTAGCTATACTTATTACCAATCTTGGGAACATTAACATGTGGATATTATGAAGAAAATGTTCTAATGCGGATCATATATTTATATTTTGAAATAAAGGACATTCAAACAAAATGAGTAAAGTTTTAAGTTCCTGTTTTTCAGTGCTTAGGGAGCATCACATTATTTCACTCCTCCCCTTCTCTGACTGAGCATGGAACTGTGCTGGGGCCAGAATAGATTCTGAATAGTTGGGGAAGGAGAGCTTTCATTAGACAGGAGGTCCTGCTATTATTTTTTTTTTAATTTTACCATATCGCTGCCTTGCAATTACATTTTGGAGAATGCTATACTTGGATATGCTCTGCTTAAAAAATATATATCAGAACCAAATGCTAATATTCTGGCACTTTAAAAACGTCATTTCTGGATATCACTCTCTGCCTAATGCTGCATTTTGGGAGATGGCATTGTTACAATGACAGGAACAATAAGAAAGAAACTAAAAGCCAATCAAATTCCCATTTGAGGCAGTATGGTGTGAGTTGTGAGAAGAGGTTTTCCGAGTTACCTTCACAAATTTTAATATACAATCAAGAAACCAGCCATCAATGTCTTTCCCTAGGGGTTTGCAATCTCAGTTAACTTTAGATACCGTTGCCTACCTTTACATTTTTATTGTGACAGAGAAAACATACAGCAACTATATACTATATTCACCCAGCAAGTTGTTACACCATAAATTACTCATAAGTGCCCCTATGAATATAGAACTCGTATCAAGCATGTTAAATTAACCCAAAATATCCTCAAAGCTAGCACTCTAATATGCATGTGAAAGGCATGCATAAATCATTTGCCAGGTAAATTGCTTCAGATAGATAGTTTAAGCTCTTTTCCTCAGAGGTGAGAGGGCATAAGACACGTAAGCATCTGCAGTATTGACTAATGCATGTGTGAATGCTAGTAGTCTCGAGTAGTTCTGTATATCCCAGCATCACTTTTCTAAGAAAGCATCAAAATGTGCATTCAATAAAAGCACTTATTTTTTTAAAATCACATGCTAAAATTATGAGCTATGCAGCAATTTCATCTGCATCCAATTGCTAATCAATAGTTCTTTACAAAAAATGGCATTGATATAGGCAAATGCGGTTGGGTCTTATCCTTCTCAGCTCTTTAGCATTTGAGGAACTGTCTGCTCAGAAGTAAACATCTGCAAAGTAAAAACCATTTAAATAGAAGAATGAGTAGCATTGTATTACTATTGTTATTATTATCACCGTTTTAATCCTTAATCCTTTTGTGATAGTGGTTCTGGACATAGAAATTAACAATGAAGAACCTTTATTTTCTGCATTATTTAAAGTAAGATTTTTCCCAAATTTTTGTCTTTCAGAATTTTTAAGGTCCTATATACTTGAATCATTTTATTTCACTTTAATAAGTCTAGGCTTTAGGAGGTGTGCACTTTGCATAATTTTTACCTGTAGCAATAGAAAAAGTCACAGATCTTTTCATTGCTTCAGCTTCTTTAATTGATCGGATAACACAGCCAAATCCTCACTCTATTTCTATTATTGAATAACAACCCAAACAATACATAAAAAAAAAACGGGACACAAAGCAGTCCACAGGGCTACATGCTTTACCCAATTTAATGTACAGCATTAACAAATAAAATACCAAAGACTCTTTATCCTGAGCCATGTTTGTTAAACAACAAAACTTTTTAAGGATGGCAATTTTCCAAATAAAAAAGAAATCTGGTACATGTAATTTCCACTACCTGTAAAGAAAGGCGGATTGGTCAGACCAATAGCTCTGATTGTTCGCTCACCCCAAAACCTTTGCTTTATGAATGTAATTATTAGGTACCTTAGTGGATTTTTTAATACTATTTCATTGCTCCTAAGGGTCAAAATAAAATATAAAAAAACATATTTTGAGGGAACACAACTATGTTCAAAGGATTCCAGTCTATAAATATTAAAGTTGTGCCAAAACCGGTTTGGCTCAGTGGATAGTGCCTCGGTCTGCGGACTGAAAGGTCCCAGGTTCAATTCCGGTCAGGGGCATGTACCTTGGTTGCAGGCACATCCCCAGTAGGGGGCATGCAGGAGGCAGCTGATTGATGTCTCTCTTTCATAGATGTTTCCAACTCTCTATCCCTCTCCCTTCCTTTCTATAAAAGAATAATACAATATATTAAAAAAAATTAAGTTGTTAGATATGCTAATATTAGAATCTCCAACCACTGCCTAACTCATAATAGTAAAAATATTCCCTTGAAAATCACTTAAATTACTCATAAAATGTAAATATTGTGTTTTAAAATAATGTTTAAAATGTTCAGATCCAGGAAACTACACAGAAATCAGCAAACTACAGCAGATGAGCCAAATCCTGTTTTTCCTCTGTTTTGTAAATAAAGTTTTATTGGAACATAGATAGGCATATTTCTTTACTTGTCTATGTACTGAGAAGTTGCTAAAGAGAACATCTGGTCTGCAAAGGCCAAATTGGTCATGATTTGGCCCTTTATAAAAATTTTGAAAACCCTTAAACTAGATTATAAGGAAGACCATGGGGAATTCTCTATTTGATTAGCTTTTCATAGTTTTCTGATTTTAAATTAATAAAGACAAATGGAAATTACTGGAAAATTCCAGAATATTTTAGGTTGCCTGAAGGTTTACTCCATGTAGTTTTGTACTCTACCAAGTCTCGATGTTTATTTTCTCTCACTTAATTCTTTCATTCTTTCATCTCTATAAATGTGATACAATTCATGGAAATCTATTTGTTATTTGAGGAATATGAAGGTACCACTTAGGAATATACTTAGTACATAGTAGATTTTCCTGAATTTGAATCTACATGTTGCTTGGTTATATCTACCTACATTTGTTTTCTAGGAAAGGTATCCACACCTATTTCCATTGCCCATTATCACTGCCATGTGATGAACTGGATGCCCTGGGCATGAGTTGCAAGGTGTTTACAAATCAAATATCAAGCCTTATTGTGAAATACAATGGGGACTTAGTGGTATTCACCCCAAAAGTTTAGATTCATAGAGTGAAAAGTACTCTCAATTATGAATCAGGGGTTTGATGCCAAAAATAGAACAGATTCTTAATATGTTCTAATTAGAGTTATAGCGAACAATTACAAGAGCCTTTCCACCAGGATAGAAAATACACTGGCACATCATACATGACCTGAAATGTTTAGTTTTTTATTATTGCTATGGTTATGATTACTATTCCAAACTGAAAGCTCTTTATAATCTATCAAGTCTTGATGTTTATTTTCTCTCACTTAATTCTTTCATTCTTCTTCATCAATTATATCATCTTTATTTATCTCTATCTCTTTTAATCCTAATGTATATTTCCTGAATGAAACACAGCAAGGTAAGTATATTTACTGTGAAATTAATGAAGTATAACTTTTGGGATCTCACTTAAATGGACCCCTTCCAAGACTTGAAAGGACCCTAACATTTAGTAGGTTGTATTTATTTGTAAACTCTTCAAAATGTAGTATTTTAACTGAAGTCAGTTAGTAGTTCTCTCCTTCTCCAAGATCAGAGTGTCCTTGGTATTTTCTTCCCCTGGATTCAAGTAAAAGAATATTGAGTTAGACATAGATTTAATTTAAATGTAATGGGTTATATTTATGGTATCCATGTATGTATAATCAGGAAGTAATCTCAGGATAAGTATGGCTCTAAAGAACAGTTATATGAACTGTGCCAATCCATACTACATTAGGGCTGAAAAGTTCATTGCCTGAGGTATAATTATGATAGTAGTGAGAAGTACATGGTTGGTGGAGGAGAACAAGGTTGGAAATTTCCAGAAGTAGAAGCTCTAGGGAATTTTTTCAATCATAAAGCAGGGGAGGGAGACTAAGATATTAACCAAAGGACTTGTATGCATGCATGTAAGCATAACCAATGGACAAAGATATTAGGGGAATGAGGGCATGTGCTGGGGGTTGGGAGTTGCTGGGGAGAGGTCAATGGCGGGGGAAAGAGACATAGGCAATATTATTTGTAATACTTTAAACAATAAAGAATCTAAAAATAATAAGACATATAAAATAACAAATTGAAGAAAAAATAGTTCTAATAAATGGCTAATCAATAGAGTTATCTTTTTTGATATTTTTCAGATTTTATAACATTTTAAAAGTGTATATCTCATTAACAGTAGAATTGCAAAGCTGAAAGGAACTTACCACTTAAGTTTATTATATAAATGAAAAAAATATTAAAAATAATTTCAGACTGACAGCTGTCAGAGGGGAAGTTAGGGGAGAACGGATGAAAGAAGGTGAAGGGATTAGCCAAAGAACATATATGAATAAACTATAGACACAGACAACTGTGTGGTGATGGAGAAAAGGAAGTGGGTGGTAGGTACTGGGTGGGGGTAAGGAAAGGTGGGGAGTGGGAGGGAATAGGGACATCTGTATGTTTGCTGACAATAAAAATAAAGTGAATGTTAAAAAGAAATAAAAACCAACCTATGTGCAGCCAGAGAGGTGGGAAAAGTTAGGTGTCAGTTAAAAAATAATATATTCTATATTCCATTTTTTTTCTCATGGTGTTTGCTATCTTCTTTGTACCTTTTTTTTCAAAGGCTAAGATTTCTGACCTTTTGGGGATCTTCTGCAGTGCCACTATATTTTATTCAAGATTGAGATTTGTAATCACAACCAGAGAAGAGGTTTTTTTAAGAAGTTATGAAATAAGAGTAGCTATCTTTTATTTGAAATTTAGTGTTTTTATGAAATCCAAACAAATACTTATATTTGTTCCACCAAAATTCATCTTAGTGAATTCCATTCCTAGCTTCTGTTTTAAACTGTAAAACCTAATTTCAGTAGGGAGATACTCTCTGGGAACACTTCTTATGAATGTTTGATACTATTCATATTCAAAACCTTCATGTCCCATAAACATTTCCGAAAACAAATTAGAACAGGCATAGGAGAGGTAAGCCTAGATAATCACTAACTTAAGAATGTCTCGGGACAAAGTCCCTTGTTTTTCTCTTTCTTCTCCTTTAAATGTTGGCCTAAAAAGGTATGGATCATTCTTAAATGTGATTTCAGCCCAGCTACCAACATAAACTTGGGACTTTGGAAAGTATTATTGTTAGTTCCGATAATAAAAACTTCAAGAATGCTGACAGACTGCTAGGCACAAATACATATTAAATCTGGTTTTAGTGAGTTTGTTCTAAGAAGATGCAGTGCTGCATGTGAAATATGGGATCATGGGATCCAAATAATCCAACTTATGTCAAAACTAAACAAATCATCTCCCATGGTTTCCAGAAAATACTATTAATAATAGCCTCTCTGGGGAACATTATCTGTGGCAATGTGTGAAAAAAAAATGCTACAAATATATTAGCATGCAAGTGTAAACCATTCAAGGTGTAGATTCTGCTTACTCTCAGTCCCTAGATTTTTAAAACTTTCTTTTTTTTGATAACCTAATATACCAATTGGAGATATACGTTTACTGACTAAGGAATTTTAAACTTCAGAAATGCTGGGCTGCCAACTTTCCAATCCTTCTTACTCTTGCATTAGTTAATGCAAGCTGATGTGGTGAGTTAAGCAGGGCTCCATTGGCAGGTGCATAACGTACAGTATTCTTGCTATCTTCTCCATAATGGAAAAGCTGAATGTAGAAACTCAGGGATGTTATAAATATTACCTTCACCGTCCCTTGCAAACAGATTAAAGTCTTAGTGGCAGAAAGGAGAGTATCTGTGGTTAGAAAATCTTATTGGAAAAAAATGGGATATCTTCTTTGGATTGGCCTTCTCAAAATTAGCCTGAGAAATATGGACGAGTTTCAGAATGGAATAATAAGAATCACTAGGCAAGTGAAAATCTGGCATTCTTCTGCTGTAGAAAGCTTGTACATAATTATGTCCATATCAACTGAGAGTTGCATTTTACTTCAGCCGACAGGATAGAAATTGAAGCAGGGACTTTAGAGTATACAGCCCCATGATATTTTGGCTTGATAAGACTGAAGACTAATTTAACTGTGCATATGCAAATCATGAAACAACCTAATATTTGGTAGCTAATTTTAGGGTTGCATTCTTAATATATAGAGACTGAATGGAGCCGGACCAGAAACAATACATTTTGAAGAACACAACACAAAGTATGTAAGTGTATGTGTATTCTCTGATACTGCTCCTTTTACCCACTGGTGTGTGGGTTCACTTCAACAAATTCAGATGTTATCAGGATATTTTTGATGCCTCTGGCCTTCTTCATGTGTCAAGGTCATGATTGATTGTGTCTAAATATTTTGCAGGTGGATAATAATGTTTTCATTACCCCTGACGCCCTTGAGTCAGAAACAGCAAGCTCCAAGCCATTGACAGGGGCAGAGCCTTCCTACTCGCATCTCAGCATTACAGTGGCTCCAGGTTTCAGGCGAAATCCCAGAAACCACAAGTCCCTTAGTCTTATGTGCAGTGGGTAACATGACTGGCAGTTCTGATTTGTCAGTGTGTTTTCCACTAGACATTACATTTCATTCAGTCCTAATCACTGGTAATTTTGTAAAGTCCAACTCTGCAACAGGCATTGCGCTAAGAGAATAAAACAATGCTTTTGACTGGACAGGTCAGGATACTATCTGATTTTAAATGATGGTTTAGGTAGATTAGGTCAGGAAGAGAGGACAGTTGATTCCCAGTGGGTAAACTACTTCTCAATGGAAAGCTCTTTAGTGAGGACTATGGTAAATTAATATAAAAATTTCAAATCTGTACATTAAGACAAAAGAAAAAAATATTGCCAGAGGCAGTTTGCAAAGAAATTACATCTGGGTGCAGTGAGGATAATCCTAAGAGGAAAAGGTTCATTCAATGAGTGAGCTCTTTAGGGGAACTATTATTTGATTAAGAAAGCTATTTATTTAAATAGAGTGTGCTATAGGACTGGTTTCATCCAGGCCCTGAAGGCTATTTTAATGGCTCTGAGAATTGCTTCTGCAAAACATATCTGATTTTTTGATCACTGCAAATTCAATCACAGAGGAGAAGCCATTTTACTTCAAGTCATGTGAAGCTTCTGGTCAACTTGAGAGGTTATGTATGAGCAACGGTAAAACTATAAGGTTTAGCCTTAGTTCCAGATAGCCTTCCCTTTGCTTTTCCTTCCAGAAGATGTTAGGAGAACTTCACTTATTGAAGAACTCAAGCATTTCAGGTGCAATCTATAATAATCTATAATGATCTACAATAATAAAAGGGTAAAATGCTAATTAGACTGGACAACTGAATGACCTTCCAGATGAACCCGGGGCCAAGAAAATCACCTCAGCCGTGAGGGCAGAGCACCTTGCATGTATTTTGTGCATCAGGCCTCTTTTGTGGGGAAATAATATCAGATGTAAATGAGACCTGCTAAGTGTTAGATCTGGTAAAATAATTGAATTGATAACCCTTCCTCTGGGAACTGACCTTTAGACCACATCACAGCCAACTTTGCATTTGCTCAGACCACATTCTACTTGCCAAAACCATTATCTTTCTTCCCCAAACTTGCCCCGGATCTGACTCGCCCAGGGAGTTCCCTGCTGAAAAAGCCTGCCTAGAGTCCTTTAAAGCCTCTGACTCCCTGGGTGCTGGTGCCATGTTGGGGCTCGGCTCATATGGTATCCAGATGGTCTAATAAATATATAATCCCATACGACTTTTGGCATCATGGACTTCTCCTTTGGTGACTCTAACACTGAAAATCCAAATCAATAAGGAAAGAAAAAATTAAAGCAGAGATCTACTTTAGATATAGATGGGACCTTGATGTAAACTTGATTATCAGGGTCAAAGATTGAGACTATGATGGACTAACTTAAAACTAAACTAGTCATTGTAGTTCCAACAAACATAACAATATTGGAAATTATGTTTTAATTACTAGAGTTTATAAGAAATTTTGATAGTTAAAGGAACAATAAAAGATTACACAATACTTAAAAAGACTGGATATCCACAGTATTTAAAATGTTGAAAATTATAATATATAGGGCTTATATTTAGCTCATGAGCCCTATAGCATCTGTTCTGGTTGTTTATGGTCTCTGCCCCTTTTACTAGTAGTTGGTATCCCTGCTATATAAGTAGTTAACAATTTTTAATGTCATCCAGATAATAAGAGACCATTTCTTTTTAAAACTGACAACTTGAACATTGATTTAATGTAAAAAGAATGCACTGAAAAGATAAACACTATGTTTTTTCTTTATTTTATTTATTTTTTGTCCATTACCAAACAGTTACATTTTAGCAGGGAAACAGGATTAGGTGAGAGAATGGAATGGGAACAATGATGTTGGTTATACATATTTTCCTTTGCTTTGACTGTTTGAAACAGGAATGTTCTTCCATATATCGTTAGATTACCGAGAAATGAAAATATATTTTATACAATGAAATCTATGAATAATAAGAAGTATGCAGAATTATAAGCTATATAAATTAGCCTTAGATGTTAAATAATTTATAGACTGTTTACCATAGAGGAGTGATGAACAACATCTCCAAATATTCTGCAAGTAACTCTGCTTGGTGATCAGTGACTTTAATTTGTACTTTCTATGAACCAGTGAAAGTAAAGACAGCTTCCCTTCCAAAGGGAAATTCATGATTCATCTATATAATAAAAGCCTAAGCAACCATTATGACAGAACGACCTGAATGACCAGTCGCTATGATGCACACTGACCACCAGGGGCAGACGCTCAATACAGGAGTTGCCCCCTCTGGTGGTCAGTACGCTCCCTAAGGGAGAGCGACTGCTCAGCCAGAAGCCAGGCTCACAGTTGTTGAGTGCATTGAAGGTGGTGGAAGCTTCTCCTGTGTCCATGGCAGTGCTAAGGAGCAGTGAGCCAAGCAGTAAGGAGTGAGCAGGTGGGCAGTAAGGAGCGAGGGATTCTGGGTTGAGAGAGGGATGTCCACCAAGGAGTCCCATACTGTGAGAGGGTGCAGGCTGGGATAAGGGACCTCCCCCCAGTGCAGAATTTCACGCACTGGGCCTCTAGTTATATACTAATATATTAGTGGGAGAAGACAGTGACCTGCTTGGTAAGATGGAAAGTCATTGTTCATTCTCCTTTCACATACTATGATAAAAGCTAATATACCTACTGGTTACGATTATTTAATAAACCTGAATAAAGAGTGAGATAGGGTGTGCCTGCATAGTTAATGATCTCATCTGCAAATAAGGATGGTTGGTTGTTGCTTGTGATATCTGTACCTTTTATTTTCTCTTTGTCTCACTGAGCTGGACAGGACAATATTTTCCTTCCCTTATTTCTGTTTTTCTGTCCCTAGTCTCCATCTCCTGTTGCTAGGACACCTACCTAGTAAGCCCTGTCTCAGACTCTGATTGCCAGTGGCAATCAAGCCTAAGACATATATTTTACAGGAGAGAAAAAAAATATCACACCAGTATTATGTTTAACCTATGAAAATCCTATCTAATAATAGACTAATATGCAAATAGACCAAATGGCAGAATGACTGGGGGGGCGGGGCCAGCAAACGGGCAGCACCAAGCCAGCCAAGGTGGGTGCCAGTGGGCAAAGAGAGGGGACGATTATTGGAGGAGAAGATCCGCAAGGGCTGGGGGGAGGCCGACTGCTACTGGCTAGTGCTGTCCCCTGATCAGCTTGCTGGTCACCTCCCACAGAGAGAGGCCAGACATCCCCTGAGGATTTCTGGACTGTGAGAGGGCATAAGCCAGGCTGAGAGATCCCCCCGCACCCCCCCCCCCCGCAAGCGCATGAATTTTTGTGCACCAGGCCTCTAGTATTATATAAATAGGGTTAAAGTACAAATCACTTTGGCTGACTTGGAACTCACTGATTATTTAAACTCTAACATATCAGAATGAAAATTCTGATATCAGGTAGAGTTTATAATAACAGTGGTATAAAATAACAGTAAAGCATTTTACAGATGTTGGACAATTCATTTTTTAGATGAGAAGATAGGAATTAAATGTTTAAGTACAATAAATATATAGAACAATAATTTCAAGTATTATAAGTTATAATTCAGACAATTCATAAAGAAGGGAGGATTTCTTTAATACATTTAGAAAAGCTGCAGAAAAGGAGGAATTACATAAATTGTTTATATAAGAAAAATATATAATACGTGGATATAACAAATAATATCGTATGTTAACAGAGCTCTAAAATATATAGATATTATATGAATTTCAATATTCAGCTTTCTTATTAGATTTTCCAAAACCATAGTGATAATATTAAAAATCCTCTTCTGATAAACTCTATATTGATGAGAATACTGATAGGTATTTAAGCAATAAATGCTTAAAATATTTAATGTGTGTTTTTTTTTTAAAACCAACCATTGTTGAGGTAAATTTTGGTCTTGTTTCTTAAAAAGAATTATTATTAAATCAAATAATGGTTTTAGTAATTGCAATTTGAGAAGTTGTCAATGCTTTTAAGTTGCTCTATAAGAGTAGAATGAGTCAAAAATGTTAATTTGCAAAATCCCATTGTTGAGGCACAAAGCTACTTTTTAAACACAACTGTCTCTTCACAAAGGTTTTATTACAGATGAAAATACCAAGGAAATGGGCAGTCAGAGCTTCAATGAAATAATACCCAATTTTGAAGCATTGTCTCTGTATGTGTACTTACATTGTTAATTCCCCAAAGTACAAAACTATTTCCTAATCTTCTACACATGACAGAAATATAAATGCTTTTCCTTTTTTATCATTTAAAATGGGTTTTAAAAATAAAAATTTCCTAGGACATTAGAAATAATTGTATGGGTATGATTTTTTGCACTGTTACTATAATAGGGCACATTGGACAGGATAACTGATTTTTATGAGAATAGAAATGAGAGGGAGTAACAATTTTAGAAACTGTGAATAAAACGGGAAAAAAAGCCAAAAGAAAAAGGTGATACCAGGTTATTTCTCTATTCCTATGCTATCTACTTCTCCCATAATTTTCTTCTTTTTTTATTGTTAATCAAATGGGTTTACATAAGAAGCATAATGCTTACAATTACTAGTTAAAAGTCCCAAAGTCCAATTCTTGCTTAGCTCCCAATTGGTTTTGAGACCTTCGGTCCATTGTTAAACCCTACATGCTATCAGCTGTTCCCTATGTGTGGGGAGGATGATTGTTGCATTCGTTGATTATACATTTCTGTTCCCTGGGAATACACAATTTATAGATTTTTACTTTGAGTAAATTAAAATGTTTTATCCAAAGTCATTGGATTATAAATGCATCTCTTGGAGGAGAAATCAGTTGCATAACAAAAATGTATAAATATCTGGTATTTAAATCAACATACCTGAAAACTATCTTTCATATTGGAGGTTGGCAATCACTGTTTTACTCAATCATCTGAAGAAACATCTTCAGAAAAAAAAAATGTGCTTACAAACTGGAGATCTTGAATAGCTCCTAATTGCTAATATTATAGTGTGCATTGGCTTAGACATGGGGGACACATAGGTAGAACATTGTAAATATGGAGAATCTTCTAGGCAAGTATGTGGGATCCATAGAACAACCATAGGGAGAACTAGGAATTCGATTCCTAGTAGGTGTTGGGCCCTAGTAGGTCTGTGATTTAACTCAGTCTCTGTTTCCTCTTTTTATTTTTCCTTTTGCAAGTAATGGGTCACTTATTTTGTTTAATCTACTAAGGCATTTCTAATTTTATTACATTGACTGTAAAGGCTCCGGAATAACCAGGAACATTTTTCAAACTCAAATTTGAGGAATAAGTTTGCACCATTTATTATCGAACTACAGCATCACAGCTGCCAAGAGTAGTACACACAAGATCCACACCTTTAAGATGTTTATTGCAGCTTTATTTGCAATAACTCAAAGCTACAAATTCAACTGTTCACAAACTGTAGTATATTTTTACGGTGGGGTGATTGATATTCAGCAATTGCAAAGTAACTGTTGATACACAACATAGATGAGGTTCAAAGTAATTATGCTGAAGGAAAGAAGCCAAGCAAAAATAGTGCATGTATTATGAATCATTTATGTAAAATCAGAGTGAGAAGCAAACTAGTTTAGAATGACCAAATGCAAATGAGTTATCACCTGCAGACAGAGACAGAGGAAAGGACAAATTCAGAAAAAGGGCACAAGGAATTTTGTGAGGCACTGAAAATATGTGATATCGTGATCGTGGTGATGGTTTCAGAAGCGCACACATATTCCAAAACTGATCAAATGGCACAATTTAAACATTTGCTCTATTTCAATTATATTTCAAAAATTCATTAAAAAAGATAATAATCTGACACACATGGGAATGACATAAAAGTATTTTCAGAGCAGTGAATTGTGAAGGAGAAAATTGTTTTTTTTTTAATTGTACCAGATTCATACTTTTGTTATACAACTAAAATATAGTATCCCTATAATCCTGGTTTATAACTGTGAGTTTTTATATGTCTCACCCATATTTCTTTTTACAACTAGTTGGCAGCAGGTAATTTAAATTAATAATATATTACTTATTCACCCCATAATTATTTAGCAAAAATAGGTTTATAGTTGTGAGTACATAAAACAGTTTATTCTTGTATTATTATTTATTGATTATTATATTATTTATATTATAACTGTAAACCTACTTCTTCCCACCCCTGTAAAATTCTAACCAGATAGATATTTTGTGTTGTAATCATTTTATATTTAAATTAAAAAATAAAATTATTTAGGCAATTGAAAAAATTACCACATTAAACTTTGTTTTTTGGTTATTAAATATATTTTAAGTAAATACACCTAAATATGTTTTTAAAACATAGCAATATTCATTATAAAATCAAAGTTTGGTAAAATTGAAAAACAATAATTTAAAGAAAACATAAGGTAAATAATAAGGTAGGAACAAGGAAATATTTGCTAAAGCTATGATTAGCCTATGATTCTGTAATTACTTTTCTGGTTATATGTTACCTCCCTTCAAAAAAAAAAGATTATTCATTTCACCAATAAAAACATGCCCAAACATGTTGCTAGCAGCCTTATACATGATAACCTAAAACTGGAAACAACTCAAATGGTTTATATACACTATAGTATTCATTAGAGTATGGATAATTTTCATAGACATATTGTTGAAAAAGATAAAAAGTCAAACACAGCTCTAATCAATTTGGCTCAGTGGATAGAGCATCAGTGTAAGGACTGAAGGGTCCCAGGCTTTATTCTGGTCAAGGGCATGTATCTTGGTTGCAGGTATACCCCCAGTATGTGCAGGAGGCAGCTGATCCATGTTTCTCTCTCATTGATGTTGCTAATGCTTTATCCCTCTCCCTTCCTCTCTGTAAAAAATCAATAAAACATATCTACCTATCTATATATATATTAATATATAGATAGATATACAAAAAAGTACATACTGAATGATTCCATTTAGATCAGGTTCAAAGGAGGCAAAAATAAAATATGATGACATAATTTAAGAGATTGGTAAGGAATGTGGGCTCGGGGGAGCCAGGGAGCCCCCAGGGGGCTGGAAATCTCTGGTCTGAGTTGTAGTTATACAGGTCCATTCATATTAAACACTCACTGAGCTGCACATTTGGACATCTTTACTATACAAAAATTAAACTTCAATTAAAAACAGAAAGCTATGATGATGATGATGATGATGATGATGATGATGAAGATGATATGATGACAACAATAGTAATGGGAAAATTGGCCACGTTTGGAGAAAAGGAAAATGTCAGCCTACATTCTCATCTTATGAGTAATAAAACGAAGAATTAATGGTTAAGTGACTTGTCTAAATGCAGACCATAATTCAGGGGAAAAATGTAAACTTCCTGTCTCCTTTACTGTCTTGGGGTGTGTCCATGATAGGAGCTTCCTTCAGTCATTGTGTGCCACAGATTCAGTTTCAGACGAAACAATAAAATAGAGGATCACAAACAGCTTGGGTTTTGGTATTGGTTGTCATAAAGAAGGCTGGCAGGTGCCACCTTAGGTGTCTTACTTCATTGAACAAGAACAGCGAAGCAGGATAAGTCTGCATTTTGATGGTGTGAATTTGTCCCTGTGAAAGCGTACTGGTCAGGGACGAATCGCATACGTGTTAAAGGAAAGAAGTAGTAAAGGAGGCAAAAATATGGAAGCCCTGAAACATGGCCCCTGGAAAATAGGGAGGGATTAATTACTTTCTGGCGGCAGTGTTATACTTGGCTGAACGGGCTTCAAGTTTAACCTCCGTCTTCTCGGATTTGCATCAATGCTGTTTCAAATGTTCTGCTCTACAAATCCAGATTTGCTATTTTATAAGAGCAAGCTCCTATTTAAATATAATTAGAGAATGTGCTGGAAACAGCCTCGAGCAGGAAAAGACCAGCAAGTCATAAGTGTCCAGCATCAAAGAAATTCAACAAGGCAGTTCCTCCGATGTGCTACCTACTAGGAAGAAAATTGGCAAACAGAAATAATTTTGGTGACCTCCAGAGACAAAGGAAGAAGGTAGAAAAAAAAAATATTGAGCATATTGCACTCACCTTCTTTTCACATTTATCAGAAGGGCTCTGAACATTTAGAAGTTCTAAGATTACTTCATAGTTCATTTAACACCTTGAAAATATACATCTCCTTTCAGCTCAGACTTTGTCACTCTTTTACAACCTGCTTCCCTAAGATAATCAATTAGGTTGGCAATGACAACAGATGTTAAGGCTTGGAGTTTCTTTCATGTTGACTTCTTTCTAAAGTAAGAGAAATCTTTATTTTTTTGTAATTTAAAATCGAATAAAAAGACACAGGTATTGCTTAATAACAACATAATTCATTAAAAGAGCCTGCTCTCTCATATTGGAAATAATTTTTTCCCCATAATGTGACTCTAAAGGCAAATGGCAACAGACTTTAACAGTTGGAAGAAAAGGTTAAATATTTGTACAAAATTCTTCTGAGCACAGCGCTTAACCACTACCAAGCTTGAATTGTGCTAACTTTTTCCAAGGCTAAATACCCCACGGTAAACATCATCCCTTATTAGGCTAACTCTTAGAATTTCTCAACTTTCTAGTAATGCACTTATCATGTTAGAATTATCATGTATAGGAAAAAGAAACAATTCTCAATTATGTAGGGAACAATTTTGAGAGGGATCTCCCACATGGTTTCTCCTATAGGGACTTTTTAACATAATAACCTTCATTATGATATCAAGAGAGGTATCTTGTCAAAGTCTTCCTCTGTCTTCTATATCTATATTCATTAAAACTTTGATTAATAGGAAGTTAAGAGCCAAAAGCCTCAATTAACTAATTTTTCCTGTGTTCCACTTTTAATAGAGAAAAGTAATTTGTTAGAAGAAAAAAAAAAAGATTTGATTTCAGGGATTTATTATAAAACCGTAATTTTTATTCTCTTTCTCAAACCAGTGAGTCTTTGTGTTTATCGGACCTATATGTCAGGAATCGTGGAAGATAAAGGAAATTTGAAGACCAATAGTACCTTCAAAATGCTCCAGTCCACCAACAGGAGCAAATAGGTACAAGTTATGTAGGTTAAAGCCTAGAAAGTTTGATCAATTCCACCCTGAAAAGAAGAAGAAATGTGTTAGGAAAGGCTTGCTAAGAAAGGTAGTGATTTCATTTTTATGTTCTATTATTCTCTAAGTGTGTTATTTTAAAGAGATTTTGAAACTCTGCAAGGTCATAAGTCACCAAAGTTTAAATGATGCTCACTTTGTGCAAAGGAATAAAGTATATTCAAAAAAGAACTCTATGCCTTCTAACAAATAACATAGGTAAGAAAATCTATAATAATCAAAGAGTAATATGCTGGACATCCTTCCAGCCGTCCTTCCAATGACCTTTCCAATGAAGCCAGGGCTATGAGGGAAACCCGGGTTCCAGGTGCCAGGGGGGAGCCAGTGCCCACAGCTGGGGAAGGAAAGCCTACTCTGGCATGGTTTTCATGCATCGGGCCTCTAGTCAGTATATATTTAACAGGAAAACTGATCAACTACAACCTTGAACTTCACATACCTGTTGAAGGTTATCTTTCAATAGTCAATACAATACCTTTTATTTATGCAGTTCTCTGATTGAGGAGGCAAATTCATGAATATAATTACATGTTTGTTATTTGTGTGTGTGTGTGTGTTTTACTGTCCTTTAAATGCATGCCTAGAGCAGTGTTTTTCTGGGTTACAGATTGAAATGAAAAGTTAGTTTTGGCCGAGAGCAGTTTGGCTCAGTGGATAGAGTGTTAGCTTGCAGACTGAAAGGTCCCAGGTTCGATTCCGGTCAAGGCCATGTACCTTGCTTGCGGGCACATCTCCACAGTGGGGCGTGCAGGAGGCGGCTAATCGATGTCTCTCTCTCATCAGTGTTTCTGACTTTCTATCTCTCTCCCTTCCTCTCTGTAAAAAATCAATAAAATATATAAAAAAAAATTTTTTAAAAAAAGAAAAGTTAGTTTTGTTTGTTTTTAATGTACAAGTCATTGAAAGTTATCTGGGCCGCAATTAATGTTTATTCCATTATATATTAATAACAAAAAAAATCTTAGAGAGTATGGCAGACTACTCCTAATTTCTAATCTGAGGGTGCGGTAGGCTCCTTCTTCTCTCCACTATTACCTCCTTCTCTTCGTCTACCTTTTGCTACCAGCTTCAGTATAGGACCTGGGGTTGAGGGTGAGGGAATAGAAAAGGGAAGGAGTTTAGGAAGCAGGAATGGAGTGGCTGGGATGGCAGTAACCTAAATGCTTACTTTAGCTGGAGAAAACTTTTAATGCTGACTCTTTTTTCCCAGTGGTGGTGTACTGGTTTCCTTGGAAATTCCCTACATGTCCAATTACAGAGCATTCCACACATCCATTCCGTAAGAAGATGCGGAACCTCTCTCTCCTGAGTGATGCTTTACATAGGCATCAACCCTGAAGCACCTAGAAATCCCTCTTCCTAGTTTTTGCTTTGTTAGAGAAGAGACCACCAGCACCTCACCACCAAGAGGAATGCTCCCCTTTCACACTTAGAGTTGTTTCCTTGAAGTGGCAATTTAGCCAAAGGATACATTTGGGGACATCCCCTTTGCACCTGTGTGAATCCAACAATCATAAATTCAAGGTCAAAGGAAATAACCAGATGTACCTTTCCCAGTGGCCAACTGAATATGAAGAATTC
The DNA here is from genome assembly GCA_004026805.1 of Lasiurus borealis. Taxonomy (NCBI): domain Eukaryota; kingdom Metazoa; phylum Chordata; class Mammalia; order Chiroptera; family Vespertilionidae; genus Lasiurus; species Lasiurus borealis. The sequence continues at coordinate 133,467 of PVJN01000988.1, forward strand.
TAAAAGCCTGGCTTAGCCAGGTAACAGAAGGACATCGCATGCCCAAATGACTAAAGAAGATTCCTTTCTGCCTGGACTTTCTATAAGCAGACATAAATTCTATTGTGTTAAGTGTCTGAAAGTATAATGTTTATGTCTTTACAGTAGCAGCCAGCATTGCTTTTACTAAAGCATCCTCCATGGAGCTCTCAGGCCCAGGGTCCACGCGTTTTTATGCTTCTGTTTTTAGTCATGGTCCAAGTCTGGTCAAAGGCACAGACTCCACACTGTCTGCCTCGACATCGTCTGAGCATGCACGCTGCCCAAGGCAGCCGCTTCCCTGCCCTGAATGCCGCTACCAGCTGTGTTTTGCTCTCCCTGTATGCTGGGCTTGAGTCACAGATAATGTCACCGTGACCTCGAAACTTAAGAGTATAAATAATCAGCTTTCCAAGTGGTCTCCTCAAAGCTTTTTATTTTTAATCCTTACTTCCAGACAGAGATTTTAAGAGTCATAAAACCTCCTCTCTACCCTTTTTATTTTTTATTTTTTGCAAATATTTGTCGGGTAACTCAAAACCTACTTTGAAAGGCAATGTCTATTTCCTATGGGCTTCAAACAACACTTCTATTTCAGCTGCTTTTTATATTCACACTGGGAGTCCAGCGTCCAAAATCACTCAGCCCCCGCTGACCCACCCACCGCCCTGCCTGGACACCCAAACTTCTCCGCACAGAGCACCAGTGCACCTGGCTCAGCCCCAGGCCCCTCAGGCCTTCTCTTAAAGCCCCACCCTAAGTCCCTGGAGTCCCCTCAGGCTGGTCCCGCCTCTTCCAGGTACCTCCCTGCTTCCATGCCCTGTGATGGCGCTGGAGGAGAGGTTGGAAGCCTCTGGCCTGCTATGCTGTGCTCCTTTCCCAAAAGGTGGATTGAGTGTGAGCGGTTCGTGGTAAAGGACTGAGGGGGGTGTGATGGGCTTTCACTCCACAGCAATGACCCGCCCCCCACACACATGCAGCCAGCCTCTTGCAATTAGTCCTTACCTGCTATGGCATCCGGACCATTAGCATGTTAGCTCTTTATTATTAGCATATTAGCTCTTTATTATTAGCTCTTGAAGTAGCCAAAACATTATCATGTTTACTTATTTTTTAAATCTTTTTTTAAAAATATATTTTATTGATTTTTTACAGAGAGGAAAGGAGAGATAGAAAGTCAGAAACATCGGTGAGAGAGAGACATCCATCAGCTGCCTCCTGCACGCCCCACAGTGGAGATGTGCCCGCAAGCAAGGTACATGCCCCCAAATGGAATCGAACTGGGGATCTTTCAGTCCGCAAGCCGATGCTCTATCCACTGAGCCAAACCAGTCTGGACTATTTTTTTTTTAATCTTACAACAATGCCTACACATAATATAGACTCATGGCCAAGGAGCAACTCCTGAAAACATGTGGGAAAAACAATTTGCCCCCAAGATCTTTTGAGTCTGGCAGTTACACTTTCTCAGAATCATACTAAAATAACTTCCCCCAATTTACATTATTTAAGGAGAAAAGAAGACACCAAAAGTTTATGGGGAAAAAAAATAAAAATGAAAGTAACCTGTGTTTCTCCTTTCAGCAAATGGTGAGTTTGTTGGAATAGTTGTGAGGAATGAAAATGAGAAAACAAAACAAAACAAAAAAAAAAAGTGGGAGGAGGATAAAAGTGGGAGCCTCATGTCACGTAACACCATGACACTTTTTTTAAAATATATTTTATTGATTTTTTACAGAGAGGAAGGGAGAGGGATAGAGAGCCAGAAACATCAATGAGAGAGAGACATGGATCAGCCCTACACGCTCCCCACTGGAGATGTGCCTGCAACCAGGATACATGCCCTTGACCAGAATCAAACCTGGGACCTTTCAGTCCACAGGCCGACGCTTTATCCACTGAGCCAAACCGGTTTCGGCACCATGACACTTATTTCATTTAATAGCAAGCTCCCCAGCCCGGTCTGTTCTTAATCGTGCATTGCTTCTTTTCATTTGTTGTATGGAGGTGAAAGGAACTCTTCTCAATAACTTGTATCCTGAAATTGATTGCTAAGTAGTAGTGCAGATTGAAGAAAGGTTAACCGAAAACAAAAGGAAAAAAAAAAAAAAAGTAATGCCTGGCACTGAGTGTGGAGAGGGCTAGCAGGAGGAGATATAGATCTTCTTAATTGTATCCAACTTGAATCCCCAAGGCATCATCCAGGAACCTGGCACACCCAACCCTGAGCCTTAAATTCCAGGACAAACAGCCATGAATCAGGCACTGCCAGGCTCCCTGTAATCCAGGCCATGGTCTCCTCTCCCCCCTCTGCACCCACCCCTCTCCTTGTGTTACTAAATGAGGACACAAGCACCTGTTCCGGCAGCAGGTGGCCTTTGTTTATTATGGCTCTACCTGCTGGGTTTTAATCAGTCTGCAGCTGCAGGGAGCAGCTTAAGTAACAGTTTATAGGGCCGGGTTTTTACCAAGCGGCGTTTTGCACCAAGAAGCCAAGTTTCATGCCACGCTTCCATCATACGCAAAGCGCCACCGAAGTGGCTTTTATGCCTCCATCTCTCTCCCTTAACATTTAGGACGACTAATTAGAGGGTCGTTTCGCCTTCAGCATTGGAAAGCTGGGCTCTCATTCTTTCCTGTGCTCTCATTACCGAATTGCTGAGTCTGGGGAAGAGAATAGCCGGCCCCTCCCCGCTGGTGCACTTCTCCTTTGTAAAAGCCTCAGAGGGATTGTGAGGGCCACTTCCCTCTTAGAAGAGAAGAAAAAAAAAATTAAAAAGAATAAGAAATAAAACCACCCACTCTGTCTAGATGAGAATAAATCTGGCTACTTAAACTACACAATGGCTCTTTCAAAACACACCGTGAGCATTTTAAAAGGACTGGTATCATGAGGTTGGAAAAAAACAAGCAAGAACTTCCTTCTTCAGGATGCAGAGATTTTTCTATAAGGCAGTTTTTCCTCTAGTTTTTTCAAAAGTATTTGTGCCGAAACCGGTTTGGCTCAGTGGATAGAGCATCGTCGGCCTGTGGACTGAAAGGTCCCAGGTTCCATTCCAGTCAAAGGGCATATGTACCTTGGTTGCAGGCACATCCCCAGTAAGGGGCGTGCAAGAGGCGGCTGGTCGATGTCTCTCTCTCATCGATGTTTCTAACACTCTATTCCTCTCCTTTCCCCTCTGTAAAAAATCAATACAATATATTTTAAAAAATAAAAAAGTAAAAGTATTTGTGTTTTTTCCACACCTGGAGTGCAATGGGTGGGCCTCGCTCAGCCTAGGAAAACCTCCTTCAAGATCATGATCTCTCCCCCTGCTATTGACATCAGGATGTGGGGTTCGGGTCCCAGTTGGTTGTCTCATGAAGTCGAAGAATGAGTTTACAGACAAAGAGTTAAGTAAAAGCAAAAGCAAAGTTTATGGAGAGATAGACAGACTCCCTCTGGCAAGGAGGAGACCCAAGTGGGTTGCTGTAGAAGCTCTCTGACTAGGGGTACATATGTGCCCTGTTGGCCTCTGATTGGTTTTCCCATGGAAGCTCTCTGTCTAGAGGTAGGTATATGCTCTGGAAGCTCTCTCTGTGGGTAGGTATATGCCCTGCTGGCTTCTGATTGGTTCTTGTGGAAAGCTCTTTGTATAAGGATGTTGGTTGGTTGTTTCCTGCCCACTTGGATTGCCCCATCAACTCCTGCCTGCCTGGGTTTGCTCCCAGCTGTGTTGCCTCAGCAAGTAGTTAGCAAGCTGTATCCTGATATCCTTGGACTTCCCTTTCCTCCCCGACCACTCAACCCTCTCCTATCCTTGTATCTCCTCACCAAGTAAGTACCTTTCTACTTCTTTTAAAAGATGATTATCATACAGTTAATATCAGTAAACATTTATGCAATTGTTGACTAAAACAAAGAAAATATATTAGTTATTCGGAACCTCTTTAGAACAGTAAATCACTCAGAGTATCTTCAGTGCTTAGCAAAGTTATTACCAAATGTAGCCTGTTTAAAATCTTTGAAAAGTGAGTGCATGGGTAAGTGAAGCTGATCTCATCTCATCTCTCTCTCTCTCTCTGTCTGTCTGTCTCTCTCTCTCTCATGCTCTTTCTCTCTCTCCTCCTTGATTAAGGCCTTTGTTCTGATGCTACCTTTCTACAGAGGCCTTATTTTACTCCCAGTAATATGTTGTAATATTTTACTCCCAGGCCAATATGTTGCTTTATTTTTGTTTGTAGGACTTATTATATATATTTTTACATTTGTTTATTATCTTTCCCTACTTAATGTAAAATTTATCAGAGCAGGGCTTTAATAATTCTATTCACTACCTAACTGTGAGGTCCAGAGAATGTGGTGTACCAGGGACTTTAACTGATCAATAAATATATATTGAATGTAAAAAATAAAGTTAATGAGTGAATTATTAAGTTGATTTCATTCTGAAATGATATCAAAAGCTATTCTGTATAAGGAGGTGAAAGTGTTTAAAAATGTATATTATCTGTGTTTTAAGCCAAATGGGGACAGTAGAGTAAAAGGAAAGAATGGACCTATTATCCCAAGTGGCTGTACCAGCTTACAATCCTACCAATAGTAGAAAGGTTTCCCTTTCTCTAGTTTGTCACCAGCATCTGTTATGGCTTATCTTTTTTATCATGGCCATCCTAACAGGTGGGAGATTATATCTCATTACCTTTTTGATTTGCATAGCCCTAATGACTGGTGATGTTGAGCAACTTTAATATGTCTTTTTTGGAAAATGTCTATTCAGATCTTTTGTCCATTTTTTTTTATTGGTTGTTTTTTGGCTTGAGTTGTATGAGTTATTTATATATTTTAGTGATTAACCAACTAACAGATAGAAACTTTGCAAATATTTCTTCCTCATTCCATAAGTTGTCCTTTCACTTTGTTGGTTGTTTCAGAAGCTTTTTAGTTTGATGCACTTTTTATTTTCTTGCTGTGCTTTAGGGTAATATTAAAAAATTCATTGCCAAAACCCATGTCAAGGAATTTTTTCCATGTTTTCTCTAGCAGTTTTATGGTTCCAGGATTTACATTTGCATATTTAATCCATTTAAATTAATTTTTTAATCAGATGGTTTAGTTTTATTCTAATCTATTTAAAAACAACTAAAAGACATTAGAAAAGGCATACAAGGTATGAAAGAGATCATAAATTATAAATATTCAAATATAATGTAAATTATAATGAAAAACATAATTTATGAAAAGTGTAAAAAACAATATTAAAAATGAGATAATACTATAAAAGAAAAAGAAAGCAAAAATGAATAAACTTTTAAAAATAAACAACATGAAGAAAGAGACAAAATATTTGTGAGAAAATGATAAATACTTAATACAGGCAAGGAAGGCATTACACATGGATAATTGGAGTCCTCAAAGAAGAAAGCCAGAATAAGAGAGCTATACAAAACTAAGCTAGAATGTAAAATAACTATCATAACATTAAAAAGAAAAGGGAAACCTGTTTTAGACAATATATTGAAAGGGGACACACAGACAAAAGAAAGGGCACAGCCTGTGCCTAAAAACATCTACTCAAAAAAAGGTAAAATCGATATATATTATTTCAGAATTCTTCTTATATCTAGGCAAAAATAATAAGAAAAAGTGTTCGATTATCCTCATATTAGCAGTGTTATTTACAATCCTAGATAATAAAAAGCTAATATTCTAATTAGACTGGCTAGTGGAACAACCTTCCAGGAAAACCTTCTGGAACAACCAATTAGGGGGGTGGGGGCTACATGGCCACTGGGGCTGTGAGGCAGCCAGGGCCACAAGGAAACCAATCTGCAAGGGCTGAGGCAGCCAGGGCTGTGAGGGCTGAGCCCCTTGCACAAATTTCATGCATTGGGCCTTTAATATATATATATATATGGCTAATATGCTATGTGTCTGAGCATCTCACTGGTCGCTATGACACACACTGACCATCAGGGGGCAGATGTTCAATGCAGGAGATGCTGGAATGAACGCAAGCCATTTATAGAGAAATGGCACCACAGCCTGGTGCCCGCAAAACAACACTGGGCTTCTCCCAAATGGGATACAGGCCCTGCTACCACCCCAGAGCAACAGCCCATTAAATCACAGCCAACACTGCTGAGATGCTATGGCTCAAAATGAGGCTCACAGCCCAGTCCAGAAACAATGGCTGTGGGTGCAGGGTAATGACAACACATAGCAACACACATCTTCCTCACCCTGGCAACTAGCCTCCTTGGAGTTTCTTCAACCCAAGAACAGACTTGCTTTAAAGCCAGGTATAAACATTTTACACTTTAATCAAATGTCTGTAAAGTGTTTTCTGTGCCTCAGCTCATTTGATTCTCACAGAAGTCCTGGGGCAGGTAGACAGGAGACTTGGTAGAATCCTATTTTCTTTTCATTAGCCAGAAAACAGAGATTTAGAAAGCTTAGAAACTTGACCTGATTGAAATGAAGTAAGAAATGGTGGACCTTGAAAATGACTTCAGATTTTCTCACTGCGCAGAAATTAGTCAAACACTGTTGCAGTTAATCATTTTACCCTTTGTTTGTTCTCCCTGCATGCTCTTCAATAATAATCTGCTTCGTGTTGATATTTACTGCTGACAATTATCTGAAAGAGAAGTTAAGGTGTTATACTGGGCTGGAAAAAGTTTAGCAAAAATCAGAAAGCAGGTCTAATTAAGCGATTAATTATATATATACACACAAACACACACCAATCACATACATGTTTCAATCTGTCATTGTTCATTGTGAATTTGGTTGATACTTCTATTATAGAGAAAGGGCAAATAGAAATATTAAAATATTTCTTCTAATTAATTTCCTTTCAATGTGCCCACATTCATCAACTGGGCCACTAGAGGCAAAGATATGAAACTATTCCAAGTACCCACCAATATTCAAATGGATAGAAATGTGTGGTACATATATATGAGAAAATATTACTTGACTATAAAAAATAATGAAATCTTGTCATTTGACACAGCAAGGATGGAGCTAAGTGAAATATATCAGACAGAGAAAAGCACATACCATGTGATTTCATTTAGGTTTGGCATCTAAAGAAGAACAGAATAAATGTATAAACAAAATGGGAGCAGATCCATAGATACAGAGAACAGACTGATGGTTGCAAGAGGGGAGGAGGTTGGGGTACGGGATGAAAGAAGTGAAGGGATTAAGAAGTACAAATTGGTAGTTAGAAAATAGTCAGGGGACTGGAGTACAGCATAGGGAATAGAGTAATAGTGTTGTAGTCGCTATGTGAGTTGCCAGATGAGTACTTTGGCTCTCAGGGGGAATGCTGTATGGCAGTGGTTCTCAACCTTCCTAATGCCGCGACCCTTTAATACAGTTGCTCACGTTGTGGTAACCCCCAACCATAAAATTATTTCTGTTGCTACTTCATCACTGTAATTTTGCTACTGTTATGAACTGTAATGTAAATATCTGATATGCAGGATGTATTTTTGTTGTTACAAGTTGAACATAATTAAAGCATAGTGATTAATCACAAAAACAATATGTAATTATATATTGTGAAATATGTATTTCTAATTATAAATAAATGGAATTTTTGTTTTGAATCATGGTAACAGTCTTCATAGGACAACAGTAAACTACATTGCTACACTTTGCTACACCGAGAAGTGGTCTGTTGGTTTCTAAGACCATGGGAAATAGGTGTTTTCCAATAGTCTTAGGCGACCCTGTGAAAGAGTCATTCGACCCCCAAAGGGGCGAGACCCACAGGTTGAGAACCACTGCTGTACAGTGTATGATTGTCTAGCACTGTGCTGTACACCTGAAACTAATACAAAAAATATGGAATGTAAACTGTAAATGAAAAAAAAAGGAGCAAAATCTTGCAAGAAAGGAGCATTTGATTATCTTCATACTGTCTCTGTTGTAACTGGCACTGGTGCTTGGAAGCAGCAATGGAAAGTACACAAATGAATGGACATGCCTGGGTGCCAATTAAAATTTGTGTACAGACACCGGCAGGCACTGCATTTGGCCTGGAGGCTGGAGCCAGCCTCTCTCTGGTCTACACTGCTGGGATGTGTTAGTTAAAGAGGAATTCAGAGTAATGTTTTCTTCAGGTTCACTTTACATCTCACAAATATTAATATCATAATGTGTAGAAAGGAAAAAAACAATCAATGTGTTATGTGCTCTATGTTTACCATGATATTTATACTTCAAGGCAACCTTCCGAGGTACAGATTTTAAAAATCATTCTGAGGAAATTGCAGGGCAATTAGGGTAAGTCAGTGGTTGGCAAACTGCGGCTCTCGAGCCACATGTGACTCTTTGGCCCCTTGAGTCTGGCTCTTCCACAAAATACCACGGCCTGGGTGAGTCTATTTTGAAGAAGTGGCGTTAGAAGAAATTTAAGGTTAAAAAAAATTTGGCTCTTAAAAGAAATTTCAATCCTTGTACTCTTGATATTTGGCTCTGTTGACTAATGAGTTTGCCAACCACTGGGTTAAGTAATCAGAAAGGAAATTTCAATGAGGTTAAATAATGTTAAATAACCACTTGTCAGTCAGGGTCCAGATTTGAAAACAAAACCTCTTGATCTTTCCATTACAATGTGCTTTATGCATGGGTATATTCCTCTGGTAATTCATTTCTGGAAGATTCAGAAGAATTATTTTTACACTAGATATAGTATTCTTTGAAATTCAAATTTCTTCCCAGGATTTTCTCTAACTAGTCTTAAAGGATGTCAATGTTGAGTCTGTGGAAGAGGAGACTGATTTATCTTCCAACCAGGAAGAGGATTATGTTAAAGGGATCATCTAATTAGTCCAGAATCATACTTCACAAGCATTATTGACTGTAAGATCTGAATCTCTGGAGCAAGACTGAGTGCAAGGTTGTCTTCACTTGTTGACAGATGACACTAGAAGTCCACAATGAATTCTGTGTGACATGTTAACATATCATTGGTTTGGGCTATTTCTGCTTTCTCTTCTTGTTTTTGCCATTATTCATTTCCCAGAGAAAAGGAAAACAAATTTCTTTGTTCTTCTCTCGTTATATAACAGGAGGAAAGAAAGAAAGGGAGAGAAAGAAAGAAGAAAGAAAAAGAGAGAGGGAGGGAAGGAGGGAGGGAGAGAGAGAGAGAGAGAGAGAGAGAGAGAGAGAGAGAGAGAGAGAGAGAGAGAGAAGGGAAGGAAGGAAGGAAGGAAGGAAGGAAGGAAGGAAGGAAGGAAGGAAGGAAGGAAGGAAGGAAGGACACCACGTTATTTTGGGTTTTTATCTTTGGGTTTTATATCCAAATAAGAATAGTGTAGATATAAAATGAAAGATTCTTATTGTTCTTTTATTACTTAACAAAATGGAGCACTGTAACATAGGTTGTCAAAGATGTAGCCATTTTTAGGCAACTTTCTCTCCTCGCTGTTGTGCTCTCTCCTGGGAGAACAAATTTGTCACACGGTTCACTACACACTTTCCTTTGTCAAAGCAGAGGGAGATGATGAAGGGCTCCTCTGACCAGGCACCCTCTCATTTGCGCCATCTGTCTTTATGTGCTTTCTGGAGGGAATGCAATAAAATGACTTTTTCCCTTTCCCCCCTCATTTAGTGTTTTATGAGACTGTGTGTTAAGCCCTATTTTGAGAATTTGAACAAGCAGAGACCCTGTCACTCTGAACAATTTTTCTTTTCCTTTTGTGCTTGCCATTTCAGTTGGAGAAATCACACATTTTTTTTTTTCCTCTAATACTGTTAAGGGAGAGGCTATCTTAAGATTGCTGCTCTCAAGGCCAATTTTGTTCTCCCGTTATTGTTCTGACTTCAAGGATGTGATCTCAGGATCAATGGACACAGAAGCCACACCTGCCGAGTGGACACTCGGAAAATCAAATGACATCAACTCATTCCTCAAATGGCCACTTGCACCTGTGTACAGGTGAAGTGTTTTGCCTCTTTGATAATAAATGGGAGGAATGAAGGGTGTGAGGTTGGGAAAATATTTACATTTCTATTATTTAAGGTTGTTTAAAGTTTCTTCATCAAAATCAATCTGAGAGAGGTAAAAGGGCAACTATTTGTGATTACTTTAATAAACAAAAATAGATCGACATTGTAAATATGCCTGTAAGAAATTTTTCAGTGTTTATCACATGTAACAACTTAATGGTTCCTTGCCCATGTAAAGTTATCACACCATAAAAAGCTAAGTTCATTGCCATTTTTTCATTTTGGAAACGCTACACACACGGCACCATTATTTCCCAGCACAATTAAAAAGGGTGGATGCTATGATAAACACTGAGCCTAAACTATCTTAAAAATTGCTTCAATAAGAATAGTTTCCTGGTTATTAATCTCATGGTGGCTTGAATGATAATTGTTTCACCTGTATATTCAATAAAAACTGCTAGCCATCTACATGTGCCAGGCACTGTTGTAGGCCATGAGAAATAGAGGTGTTGGCAGATAAGACTCTGTAATCAGCAAGTCTGTGCTGCACACAAGAACATACCACTTTGTAATATCAAAAATTATTCTCATTGGTATTAGTTCAACCTACAGTTATTGAACTTTATGCCAAGCATTATATTATCAGGATAAAATGCAATGGTGAAAGAAACATAATTTGCAGAAAAATATTTAAAAATACAGGCAAATAAAACCCACATTGGACTTTAAGTATGCTATTAATTTTAATTATTTAATATATAATTACTAGTGGCTGGGTGCACAAAATTTGTGCACATCAAAATGGGATAATTAGAGGAAATATTTTAATATTGCTACTTTCCCTTTCTCTATAATAGAAGTGTCAGAGATGGAAGAAAATCAGTAAAATGTATATGAAAATCTTCCTTCTATCAGTCTGGGGTGTGCCTTGGGACCCAGAGTCAATTCCCCACTCACCCGTGGCACTTCAAAATCACACAACCCAGATCCAGACTCAGATGGCCCCACCCCTGTTGGGCAAGATCCAGACCCAGCCAGCCTCACCCTTGTCAAGCCACGTGGGGCAGGATGCACAGCCTCAGATCCCCTGGTGCACGCCAGGCAGGGACACAGCCTCAGGTCCCCTGTCAAGCCCCAGTAGGGAGTGGCCTGAGGTCCCCCATCCAGCCCTGCCAGGCAGAGTGAGTGGCCTGAGGCCTCTGTAAAGCCCCATCAACCCAGCATCACACAACCTCAGGTCCCTGCTGATTGCTCATTAAGGCTCCTTATGGGAACTCAGCCTCCACAGTGGGTGCAGTCACCTTGTGTTACAGACACCCTGCCTCCACTGTGGGCAACACCATCTTTGTGACAGTGTCATGGTCAATTTGCATCTTCCATCTTTATTAGATAGGATTGAATTTAATTCATAATTATTGAATAACTACTTTGCACTAATAACATGATACATTGGTTCTTGGAATATAATATAAAACAAGACAGACATGATTCCTGTCCCAGAGATAGATTATAGACTTACAGAATGATGGGAGTAAGTGTAAATTTCTAAGGGAACTCAAATGAGCATTCTTAAGGAGTCAGTAAAATCTTCTTGCTAGAAAAGATTTCATTGCTAGGCACTAAAAAGAAAACAAATGATTTAAAAAAAAGAGGAATTGAAACAAGTTAGCCTTATTCAAGGTGATAAAGCAGCACAGGCAAAGCCTGTAGGATAGACAGAGCATGGCCACATGTATGGGGCTGGTTAGAATCATTTAGAATTGCTGGGGCTTAGATTTCAAGATGTGGTCTGAAGCAATAGGGCAAGGAAGATAAAAGAGGCCTGGACAATTTTATTTTTATTTTTTTTCAATTCTCAGCAAAGGATATTTTCCCATTGATTTTAGAGAGTGGAAGAGAGAAAGAGAGAGACATCAATGTGAGGGAAACACATCGATTGGTTGCCTCCTGCTTTCACCATGACTGGGCACCTTTCCAGGGAGGAGCCTGCAACCAAGGTCAGTGTCTTTGACTGGAATCGAACACAGAACCCTTAGGTCTGCAGGAGGCCTGCACACTTTGGGAGGTCCTTGTCAGCCATGTTAAGCTCTTGAATTTTATACTGAGGGCATTGGGGATATGAAGAGTACCAGGAAGTACATGATATGGCATAGTTGTACCTCTTTAGGTGACTGCCAACCCATCCAGGCCTTTTCTTTGAGAATCACACGATATAGTGAGTTGGCTCTTCACCAGAATTTAGTAGATATTTATAGCAGCAATAGAAGAAGAGAAAGTATTGACAAATATAGGGATAACATTGAAAAAGGCCATATATTGGAGTAAGAGTTTGGTTCCAGTATCTCATTAGCCACTCTTTCTCTGAGTGATCCTGAACATTGACTTGCCTCATTCACAGTCAAATGCAGTCTATTTCATTTAATACATAAAACAATTTAAGGGAAAGAGAGTATATGAAAATATGAAGACAGCAAAGGTAGGATGTTTCCAATTACTGTTAGAATTCCAGGCAACATTGGAAATCTATATAATGAAAGTTAACAGGTCATTGTTATAGCCAGTATTAAAATAAAAACACTACCTTAATGCTATGAAAGAGTTCAAATAAGTTTTGATAATTGACTCTCATATTTATAGGGCATTTTAGATTGAGGAAATTTGGCTCAATGTTGCATAGAAAATCAAGAACTTTTGCTTTGTATTTCATACACTTTGACAATTATAATAGCTAGAAATAGTAGTGAGATAGTGGTATGCTTCAGCTTGGTTTGTGAATGGCTATTTCCTGCCTTTAACTCTACCAAAGAGAACTACAGAAAGTCCTAGAGAATGGCTTTGCCATTATAATATTACACTTCTTTAATTTATTTTTGACCTCTTTGAATCAGGTTTCTCATATGGAAATCTTATGAAAACTGTTTATCTCAGTATTTCTGATGATCCAAATTTTGAAGTTCATTTTTTAGCTCTTTGAATTGCTTCTGCTACTGAGGCCCAGATAATTATATTTCAAAACAGAGGACAGAGCACCATCCATGACATAATTTTTAAAAATATATTTTTTACTGATTTCAGAGAGGACGAGAGAGGAAAAGAGAGAATCATTGATTGTCTTCCTCCTTCACCCATCCTATTGGTGATTGAGCCAACAACCCTGGGCATGTGCCCTTGACTGGAATAGAATCTGGGACCATTGGTTCAGAAAGCTTACTTTCTAAACAGGACAAATATGAAATATTATATCATGATCCCATGATGTAATTTTAGTGTTCTTCTACAGTTTTATAATCATGATATAAAACCATTTTAAACTCTATTTTATTCAAATTCTATTTATTCAAAGCTCTATCTACTGAGCAAATCCAGCTAGTGCAACATAATTGATAAATTATCAGGGGTGATCAGAGTTCTGAGGCTTTCATATTCATTCCTAGCTTACCAATGAGTCACTGAGCTAGAAGGACCTTTAGATCTCAAATAGTCCCATGTTATTATTTTACAAATAGCTGCATAGGGGAAACAGAAAGTACCATATGGATGAAGCACAAAGAAAGAAAGAAGGAAGGATGGAAGGGAGAAAAGAAAGAAGGAAGGTGGAAAAGCAGTAAAAGAACAAAAAAAGAAAAATTAAAATTGACATCACTACTTGCCAAATACTGGATTAGGTATGTCATATGTGCTATTGCAGTTTATAAGTTGATAATTAATATCTAATAATATAGATTTTTTTAAAAAGCAGGACTTCAAATTCTGAAATTAATTTTCCATAATCATGTTTTATGGGATAGTGTTAAATGAAATTTAAAATGGTTTTATATCATGATTATCTCATGTTGATCAACACCATTAGTCTTCCTCAAGTTCACAAATTAAATAGTGAATTGTTTTAAATTTTAAATAATTTTCTTTATTTCTTCCCCAGTGTTCATTCCATTATACCTTGACTTTTCTCCATGCATATGGAGGTACCTATGCTGCATTGCATGGCAAAGAGATGGACATTATCTCTATTCATTGATTATATGTCAATCAAAATGTGTAAGAACACTAAGAATTACATGATGGGGTCATGATATAATATTTCATATTTGCCCTGTTTAGAAAGTAAGCTTTCTGAGCCAGTGAACTTATTCTCTATTTTATTCATGCTACCAACCATGCTGCTTGATAAATAGAAGGCATTCAGGAAGTGTTTGTGCACTCTATACTAATAATAGAGGAATATGCAAATTCTCCTGACTCCTTCACAGTAATGACTAAACAGCAAGAACAGCAGGCTGCATGGGGTGACAAGGTCAGCAGGGGAATTAGAGAGACATGACCAAACGACTGAACAGCAGACTACATGGGACAACCAGACTGGCAGAGGGGAATGTTGGGGATAACCAGGCCAGTTGGGGGAACAATTAGGGAGACCAGGCCAGCAGGACAGGAACAGTTAGGGATGACCAGGTTGGCGGGGCGAGGGGGAATTGGGAGTGATCAGGCCAGAAGAGGGGGGCAGTGAGGGGTGATCAGGCCAGAAGGGGGTTGGGGGTAGTTAGGGCTGATCAGGCAGGCAGGCAGGTGAGCAGTTAGGAACCAGTGGTCCCAGATGGTGAGAAGGATGTCCAACTGCCAGTTTAGGCCTGATCCATTGGGCCTAAACTGGCAGTCAGGCATCCCCTGAGGGGTCCCAGATTGGAGAGGGTGTAGGCTAGGCTGAGGGGACCCCTCCCACTCATGCACAAATTTTGCACCAGGCCTCTATTAAATAAATGAATGAATATCCCAGTTATTTCTTATTGGGGAGGCCATGTTTCTTCTTTAAGTGAGAGAGAAATATCAAGAACAAATGACTTAATATGGTTCTTGCCATTCATGTTGCCGGTACCAGTTACTTTAATTTTAGGACATCCTAAAAATAGATGAACATAATACAGACTCTATGTTCAAGAAATATGAATAAAATATTTTGTCAATATAAGTTAACAAGAAAAATGACAACTTGTTTTTACTGGATTTTCATAATGGAAAATTCACCTTTGGATTGCATCTTCTTTTTTTTATTTATTTTTTTGTTAATCCTTACCTGAGGGTGATCTTTTCGATTGATTTGTGGGGAGAGTGGAAGAGAGAGAGAAAGAGAGAGAGAAACATCAACATGAAAGAAGGACATTGATTGGTTGCCTTCCTCACAAGCCCTGACTAGGGCCCAGGCCAAGAAGGAGCCTGCAACCAAGGTACATGCCCTTGACCAGAATTGAACCTAAGTCCCTTTAGTCTGCAGGCCAGTGCTCTGTCCACTGAGCCAATCAGCTAGAGCAGTGGTAGGCAAACTCATTAATCAATAGAGCCAAATATCAACAGTACAAGATTGAAATTTGTTTTGAGAGCCAATTTTTTTAAAACTTCTTCTAATATCACTTCTTCAAAGTAGACTCGCCCAGGCCATGATATTTTATGGAAGAGCCACACTCAAGGGGCCAAAGAGCCACATGTGGCTTGCAAGCCATGGCTTGCAAGGGCATATAGGATGCTTATTACTGAAAGACAAAGAAAAGGTGACAACAGAGGAAAGAGTAGAGGTCTTAGGATACTATCACTGTGCTTGTGTGGGTTGTTGAATTAATCCTTCCATTTCCATTTTCATTTTCTAATTAACTGATAGGCACAGTTCAAATACTGCCTTGTAGTTTATTGCTGCAGGTCAAAAATGTCTCAGTGGATGTGCGGTTCTAAAAATGGCTCTGCAATTACCATAGTTTTATTTATCCATAAGCACTTAAAGCATCAAGCAGTTTCTAATTGCTAAGGCAGATTGACCTAGCCTTTCCAGCCTGTCCTGTTTGACCTATATGTAGAACAGATATTGTCATTTCTGACAAATAGAATGAGACCGACCACAAATAATAGGTGACAAAATTCATTAATTTGTACATGGAGAACCTATCAGTCCCTTGTAGCAAAGAGCTATCATAGGAAGATTTTCATACAATTGCACATTTTCCAGCCGGGTCCCTTGATGATTGGTGAGAGTGAAATACAGTGTCCAAGTGTAATAGAATGCAGTTATCTCTCACATATGGCCTTGGATGTCCTAAAATTAAAGTAACTGGTGCCGGCAACAGTGATCCAACAGAGGACAAATCTAACTTCAAGACAATTACTGCGAAAGACATAACCTATTTAAAGGAAGTAACAGGCAATTGCATGTAACATAAGGAAATGAGGGCATAGATTAGGGTAGCATTTTAAAGTTCTATTGGAAATAGCTAATTAGAAGGTAAAAAAAATGGAAGATTAGCTGCTACAACTGTCTTCAGTTAGAGGGTAGGTAATTAGTAAAATCCAGATGGGATCTAATATTTAGCTAACTAAAGCCAGGTAAGCAAATCAGAGGTTGTGAAGTTCAAGTAGAAAGGTCAGGAAGAAAAATTATACTTGTTTCCTTGAACCATATATACATTTTTGTTCACATGCATGCCATTATGTAAAACAGTTCTGGAAAACCAAGACTTTTTCCTATAGAGCATGGTTCATAGACATGGGACGGTGAAAATCTGATGAGAACATAAGTGCCTTATTCTCTGCAGACAATTTTTTTTGTGAAAAATATTTCTTAATTTTCTGTGCGCCTTATAATGCTAGCAGCTGAGTTGTGATGGCAGTGAGATAGTAAAGGAATGCATCTTCTATTGACTAATATTCAGTGTCTTTGTTTTGCCATCAGCAGTATTTTTCAACACCTTTCATTTCCTTTCTTTAAGAATCTTCATCTGCAACACTACTAAAATTAAAAAACAACTCTCCTTACTTATAAAACATCAGAGGCCAATCACGGATGTATAACATAACTCATCCGTTAGCATATGATTTTTTTCTGACATGTAATATTGTCTTTTGTTTGCTTATGTTTTAGGAACTGTGCTAAGGAATCTTACATTTTTATAGGAATGCTAGAGGCCTGGTGTACTAAAATATGTGCATTGGAGGGGGGGGGGTCCCTCAGCCCGGCCTGCTACCTCTCATAGTCTGGGAGCTCTCAGGGTTTGTCCTACTGAAGGTTTAGCACCTCTGTCTCCCCCACCCCCAGGGAGTGGAGAACAAACCTAAGCTGCAGTCTGACCTCCCTCTGTGGGAGGTAACCATGCTGATCAGGGGAAGGTGCTGCCCCCATCATCCCACTGCTGCTGCCACTGCCAGCTGCTGTGGCTGTGAGGCCTGAGGCCCACCAGGGCTTACACGTGCATGAGCCCATAGCTACCATAGGCCCATGACTGCTTTGAGCTCTGGGCCTTGTAGCCACTGTGGCTTTGTCTGAATGGACATCTGGAAGACATCTGCCCTAATTAGCATATTACCCTTTTATTAGTATAGATAATCATGTCAAGAGACTAATTTTAATCTCTTATTAAATAGTGCATCTAGACAATATTTTCATCGTGGGTGTTCAAGTTAAAATCTCAAGTTAATAACTTTATTTTCCTCCAGAATATAATAAGAATCTAAGAGCAGTTTAATATCATTCACTTCTTTTCCTCTTCTTTTCAATTCTTATGTAGATTTTGCTATCTTATTTTAATCCTTGTGTGGGTTGTATCCCCCAAAAAGATTTGTTCAAATTCTAAATTTGTTACCTGAGGATATAACTTCACTTAGAAATAGAGTTTTTGCTGATGTAATCGCTTTATTGTGAAGCCAGGCTCCAGTGGTGTAGGATCTAAATCTAAGACTGACTGGTGTCTTGAGAAGAGATACTCAGACACACATTATGCTAGGTGACAGCAGGGCAAAGGCTGGAGTGATGCATCCACAAGCCAAGGAATGCCAAGGATTGCTTCCGACACCAGAAGCTAAGACAAAGGTATGGGATGGATTCCCTTCTACACATTTCTGAGGGAGCAAGGCTCTGCAGGTACATGGATTTCAAACTCTAACTTCCAGAAATGTGACAGAATAAATTTCTGTTCTTTAAAGCAGCGCATTTTATGGTACTTTGTTATAACAGCTCAAGGAAGCTAATATACACCTCAAAAATGCCAATATTATTCTTGCTTTATTCAGGAAATGTTTATATATATATACTCATATATTTATCAATGTCTTGGCTCATGATCTCTTCTTTCATGGTAAATAGTTTTCTATTTGAGATTTGTTTTTCTCTATCTATAGTAAAGCCTATAAAATATTTATAACTGCTTATTATGAGGATTTTGGTGGTAAAAACAATAGTAACAAACAAAAACAGCTAAATTTATATTCCTCAAAATATGTCTTTTTAAAAAAATATATATTTTATTGATTTTTTAATGGAGAGGAAGGGAGAAGGGTAGAGAGTTAGAAACATCAATCAGCTGCCTCCTGCATGCCCCCCACTGGGGATATGCCTGCAATCAAGGAACATGCTCTTGACTGGAATTGAACCCTTCAATTAGCAGGACAACATTCTACCCACTGAGCTAAACCAGCTGGGGCTCAAAGTACGTCTTTATTTTGCCTTCACCTGTAGTCACTGGGCATGCATACTTGGGCTCACAGTAACTTTCTCTCAACACAGTTAGTTCACATGGGCTGATGCTGCCTTCTGACTGTCATTTTACTGCTCAGTCCTCTCTCAGGCTCATCGTGGTTCTTTTGGGGGAAATTTGTCTTCTCTCACTGCATCACCTCAGATTTTGGACTGTTTGCTTTGTGCAGATAGACTATAACACATCTAAGTTTGGGTTACTTTTTATTTATACTGCAAATAATTGATTAGATTTCCTGAATCTGAGGATTATTTCCTTCAAGTTTAGAAAAATCCCCAGACATTATATCTGAGTATTGTCACTATTTTTTTCTTGTGCAACTAATCATATCTTCTCCCAGTTATCTATGTTGTTTATCTTTTCTTTAATGTATTTCACCTATTTTTTTTCTTCCATGGTGATTTAATTTGCAAAATTGACACATCTACACAATTCCACTTAATTGGCTAATATACCCCTCAAATGTGCCAATATTATTCTTGCTTTATTCAGGAAATGTTTATATATATATACTCATATATTTACCAATGTCTTGGCTCATGATCTCTTCTTTCATATTTCCTTTGATATTCTCATTGTCTCTTGTTAAGAATTCATATTTTCACCTGACCATTGTGGCTCAGCTGGTTGTCAGCACATGCACAAGAGGTCACTGATTCAATTTCCAGTTAGGGCCCTAGCCCGCAATGCTCAATCCCTAGTAGGCAGCATGCAGGAGGCAGCCAATCAGTGTTTCTCTCTAGTAGATGTTTCTATAGCTCTCTCCCTCTCCCTCTCCCTTTCTCTCTCTCTCTAAAATCAATGGAAAAAAAACTATTTTAAAAATAATTCATATTTTAATGATTTGGTTTACCTAAAATAATATATATTTAATTAACTTGTCTGATGACCTCAGTAGCTGTACTCTCTCATAATCTGACTCTTCGTTCTTTTGTTTTTGTAAATTCTTGCTCATGACTCTTTGTTTGTTTTATTGTTAGTTGTATGATTTTTTTTCAACTGTGGTTTTATTTCTTCTGGAACATTATCTGTAGGCTTTTTGTAAGGCCTGACTGAAAGAAGGTTCCTCTAGAGTCCTTGCGCTTGCTTCTGCCTGCCGCCTGAAGGTACTTACATGGGATCACTTAAAAATAAATTCTCAACTTGAAAGTTTCAGCTCACTAGCTGCAGAACCAGAAGAGGGCCAGTTTCTGAGTATAAATTCTCAGGAGAGATTTCTCTCCTTTTTTTTTTTTCCTATCCAATGCTAAGATCCTCACAGATAAGTGTCTTGGTTATTTTTGCTCCTATAGATTTATTTCTCTTTTACTTTATATTCCTGGTAGAAGTACAATTAAGTACAGTAGGCTTTGGAAACTGTTTCATTATTACGGCTAAATTTGAACACACATTGCCCTTTCATCTAGCAATTTCTTTTGTAGAATTCAACAGAAATGGGAGCATAGGAGCAAAACAAAACAAACCAAATAAAACATTTACAAAACATTAGCTTTACGGCGAAACCCAAATGCAACCTAAATGACCATCAATAATAGATAAAATAAAGAAATTGAGGTATAGTCAACATACAGGACATTGTACAGAAAATAAATAAAATAAGCTGCTTCTGCTGCAGGCATAGGCATAATAGGAAAAAAAAAAGAGCCAGACACAGGATATTTGCTATGTGATTTTATTTACATAAAGTTTTAAAGAAGCAAAAGTAATGTGTTGGGTATCAAGAGGGTGATCATCTCTAGGAGAAAGATGGGATAAAGTCAAGCAGAAGATAGGAGGGTGGTCTCTGGAAATTGGTGCAGGTTGCAAAGGTGCATTCATTTGATTATTATTCTTTGAATACTGTGATAGTTAATATATGCATCAATTTGACTGGCCATAGGGGACTCAGATTGTGAGTGCGTCTCCAAAGATGTCTCTGCACAAGATTAGGACTTGAATTAGAGGACCTGGTACAGCAGGCGACCCTCCCCAAGGTGGGTGGACCTCATCCAATCCTGGGAGGGTCTGATTGAAACAAAGGCTGGAAGAAGGAGAACTTTGCTCCTTTTGCTTCCTGCCTGCCTCAGAGGCTGTGCCTATGTGTCTCATAGTCTCCTTCCCGAGTGTGGGACTGAGATTGAGACCACATGGGCTCCCCTGGTTCTCAGACCTTCAGACTCACACTGAATGACGCATTAAATCAGATCCCCAACTTTCTTAAATCCCCTCCCTGACTCATTGTGCACTCAGGATACAATGGGTAATTCTCATCAAGGTATCTCTGGCGATACAAAGTCAACTCCCAAGTCCTTCTGCAACCTAATGTGGAATCATTCTCTCTCTGCCACTGGAAATCAGCCACACTGACCTTTTGTTTCCGTCAAATACCAAAGTGTTTCCCATTTTAAGGCATTTACACGTATTATTTCGTCTTTCTGGTGTTCTCTTTTCCATACTTGTTAAATATTTGCTCTCTCCTCAGCCTTTAACTTTCTGATAAATGTCACTTTTAACAGGACACTTTCATGGATCCCAATCTAAAGCATATTCAACCTCAGCCCCGTGTTATATTTTAATCCTACTATTTTCCTTTGTAGGTCTTACTATGATGTGTACTCTGTGCAGTTACTTGATTGATTTCTGTCTTCCTCTGCTTTACTATAAGCTTTATAATGGCAGAGCCCACTTCTATTTTATTCCCCATTGTATACCCGGTTAGGATCCTAGCCCACACCAGGTTCAGAGTGGAAACATTGTTTGCTTAATGAATGAAGGATTTGTCCTCTCTTTATTGTAATAGAAATTAAAGAAGGAAATGGAAATTAATGTTCTACCACTCTTCATTTTACTTAATCATTATTTTTAAAGAAATTATGAGGGCCAAATGTAGTATACAGTGAGGCCAGAAGGAGAACAGCACCATAAAATATGTAAAATAAATTACTTTAAGGCAGTGCTGAATTTGAAAAAAGAAAAGTTTAGCATGTAACATTCATCTATAAAGGCAGTTTCTCTGTGACAAGTGTATTGTTGCTTTTCCTGATTTATGCACCTATAGTCATCGATAACCTTGACTGAGGAAAACACTTTAATACAAACTGCACATGAAATTCGCTAAGAAATTGGAATTTTATATATCTCAAGTCTGAAAAGTTTATTTATTTTTTACTATGCAATCAATTTCATCTCAGATCTCAGGCAAAAAAAATAATTTCCACAGAGTGATACATAAAAAAGAAACAAACATATAATCTTGAACAATATTGTGTTAGTTATCTATTGCTTAGTAACAAACTTTCCCAAAACTTAGTCTAAGCTTTTTCTCATGGTGGAAATGTAGGAGGACAGAGAGAGGAGAGAGAAGATCAAGAGAGATATAGAGAGTAAAAGAGGAAGAAGATGGTGGTGGAGAAGGAGGAGAATAATTTGTTTTTATTTTTGTTAAGGCTCTTAAGGATAAATCTAGAACTTGCTTAGTACCTACTGCATTTCATTAGAAAAAGTCCAGCAGAGATTTAAGAATTAGGGAAATAAATTTCACTTGTTGAAGGAAGGAGTTGTAAAATCTTACTGTATGGACGCGTGTGCCCATTAATTGTGCTCCTCATTACAGGAAATCTATGACATATACCAGTATTTACTAAATATACTAGAGGCCAGTTTGGCTCAGTGGATAAAGTGTCAGCTTGGGAACTGAAGGGTCCCGGGTTTGATTCCTGCCGGGGGCATGAACCTTGGTTGTGGGCACATCCCCAGTGGGGAGTGTGCAGGAGGCAGCTGATTGATGTTTCTCTCTCATCGATGTTTCTTGCTCTATGTCCCTCTCCCTTCCTCTCTGTAAAAAAATCAATAAAATATTTAAAAAATGGATACTAGAGGCCCATTGCATGAAAATTCATGCTATAAAGGGGCAGTTCCTCAGGCCAGCCGGCCCCCTCTCACAGTCCAAGAACTCTCAGGGGTGGGAGGTGACCGTTGATCAGGGGAAGGTGACGCCCGTCACACCTCTGCTGCTGCCACTACAGGTAGCACAAGCCTTGGCCTGCCTTGGTTATCTGAGCTTTGGGTGGCCCTGGGTGCCTGGGCAGCCACCATCCAAGGCTTGCCTGAACCTTGGGCTGGTCCTGGATGGCTGAGGGGCTGAGTGGACTGGGAGACTCCTGAGGCAAGTGCCTCAGCAGGGCTGAGAGGACTGGCCACTGCCATCTTATGGCTGTGGGTGCTGCCATCTTTGAGGGCGGGACAGTCAATTAGAATATTCTCTCCTTATTGATTGTGCACACCACCATCTTTGTGATGGTGTGAGGGTCAATTAGCATATCCCCTCTTTATTAGATAGGATGAGTTATAGGCTTTGTATGTTATATACAGCTGTAAAGAATAGATAAGTGTAAAATACTTCTTCCTATACATTACTCACATTTAAACAATTTAGTTAATAAGAATATACTGTTTTGATTTATCAATCTATTTGTATCCAATATAATTTATAAAATATAACACCATTTTTTTAATGATATAGCTTTCCAGAGATCCTCAGTGAGAGAAGGAACATGAAGACCCATGTTACTAAGTGATGTAGACATTTTAAAAATTCAGGCTGGAGATCACAGAAGCTGAATGTCATCTGGGATGAGAAACAGCCTTCTAGAAAACAACCACCATCCAACTGTACCACAAGCACAGGGAATCAATAGGGTAGTGAAAACCTTAGCATGGAGTAATAAGGAGAGAATGTAGAAATTTGATAATATGATTGTCTTAGCTTTTGAGAATTGTTAATTCTGAGAATTCTCTACCTACCTTTATATGGATATTTGATCTTTTGAGAAATAATTATAAGATACTAGCATCAACGAATAGGTAAGAAAACAGATTCATATGGGTTCTGCTAATCTAGACATATTGACTCTTCTCCACATTGAGCATCAATATATCAAAATACAGTGGTACCTTAAGATACGAGTTTAATTTGTTCCCGTAACCTTGATGTGTGGGAAACTATGAGACGCTCGAGTTGCAGTAAATTGGTGGATCGTGTGCAGCCGGCTGATCCGCGCGATTACTCTTATCTCAACTGTTGCTCGTATTTCAAAGCAAAAATCCCTTGCTCTATGCCTCGTATCTCAAAAGTCTCGTATGTTAGGGCACTCGTATCTCAAGGTACCACTGTATATAATAACTAGAAACCTGGTGCGTGAAATATGTGCACTGAGAGAGGGGGTCCCTCAGCCCAACCTGCTTTCTCTCACAGTCTAGGACCCCTTGGGGGATGTCTCACCGTGGCTTGTAGCTGGATGGCCTTCTGCTGCTGCATTGCCTGGAGCTTCAGCAGCTGCTGCATGTACATGGGCTGGGTCACCGCATTTTATTTTGCAAACACCATCAAGTAGGTGAGTCAAGCATGGACACAGGCTAACCCTGAGTTTCCTGCTCTTCCCTGAGTCACTGAGTTGTTCAGACTGACTGCCTTCTATAGAGAATAGCACCAGGATTGGGCCTAAGCCAGCAGTCAGACATCCCTCCTGCAGTCCAGGACCCCTCAGGGGATGTAGCAATACGCCAAGTGTCAGGCAGCCAATGAGGAGCCTGGGTCAGGGCCAAGCACTGTACCACTTGCACTCATCAAAGCACGATGTGCCTGCTGCCACTGCTCAGTTGGATCGGGCCTAAACCGGCAGTCAGACATCCCTTGAGGAGTCGCAGGTTGGAGAGGGTGCAGGCTGGGCTGAAGGACACCCCCCAGTGCGTGAATTTTGTGAACTGGACCTCTAGTATTGTTATACAATTTCAATAGAGTGTTGTGTGTGCACTTAAAATAATGTACAATATATAACATTGATTTGAAATTAGGTGTAATGTAGATTATGCATTGTATTATAACATAGGTCATGCAGATACTTAAAAGCAGTGTTGTAAGTATACATTGTAATAGCATTTAACAATATCATAGTAGTTCTTGAATTGCAGAGGTAAAGACAATAGTGAATGTTTAAAAACTAGAAAATTAAAGTATTTTTAAAAATCTATTATTTTCACAGAAATTTAGAAAAAAACTTATTTTCAAACTGAATATGTAATGATACATATAGCATGAAGAGATTGTTTTATAAAGCTTTCTAGGGTAAATAATAGAAGAAAAGCTTAACAAAATGATTTGCAAATTCCAAAACACCATAATTTTTATTGGTCTCGATAAATTTTATAGCAACAGATCTAAATCTCTAACTGTGAAATATACTCAGAACAGGAAAATGCATTTTTATTAGATTTAGATTAGAGATTTTATTCAAGTTTTAGAATATCTGAATTATTTAACCAACTTCTCTTGGGAATGTCATGACAATAAATTTATACATTTGCTAAGCACTTGTAAGTGAGCAGTTGGTAGCTGAGTGCTAAGCTTTTGCTTGGCATAATATAATGTTTGGCACTATATTTTAAAAATATTCTCCTATTGGCCAATTACATCTCATGTGCAAAACACTTTTCCCTTTGGGGAAACAATATCTAATTTTTCACATAAGCAAAATCTATTTTATGCTAATATATGAGCCACAGTGGAGGTGATACTAAAAGTAAAAGTTGAAATATATCTTGCAGTGCAATGTGAATGCTATGAGCACATTATTTCAGATAATTATCACACCTGAGATTTAAGCTTAGATTAGTTAATCAATAAGAGGAAATGGAAAATGTTGATATACAATTTGCTACCTTAGGCAATCATACTGCATTTCTGAGTGCTAAACATTTTAATTGACAGTGATTTTACAAACTGCCATTTAAATTCAGCAGGATATTTTCTATTTTTTTTAATATATTTTATTGATTTTTTACAGAGAGGAAGGGAGAGGGATAGAAAGTCAGAAACATCGATGAGAGAGACATCGATCAGCCGCCTCCTGCATGCCCCACAGTGGAGATGTGCCCGCAACCAAGGTACATGCCCCCGACCGGAATCGAACCTGGGACCCCTCAGTCCGCAGGCCGACGCTCCATCCACTGAGCCAAACCGGTCTCGGCTATTTTCTATTTTTTTTAATAAATCATACTCACAAACAAAAATGAAAGAAGAAATGTAAAAATGAGTTGAGAAGAAATCATTTTAAGCAGAAATAAATACAAGTAGATAGATAGATGATAGATAGATAGTTAGATAGATAGATAGATAGATAGATAGATAGATAGATAGATGGTAGATAATGATAAACAGAAAAATCACTAATCTGGGGATCAAGAGATCTGATTAACTCTGTGAACTGTGCCAACATAGCCAGCACTTGTGTAGAAGTTTAAGATGTACCCATCAAATGTGATAATCTTATCTAATAAAAGAGAAACATGCAAATTGACTGTACATTCATTATGTCCACAAGCCATGCCCACCAGCCAATTAGGAGTGAGTATGCAAATCAACCCAACCAAGATGTTAGCTAATTTGCATATCCAGTTGCAGAGTAAAGACTGAAGACAGTGTAGAAGGAAGCCAAGTGCTGAAGAAGGGAGCAAAGCTGTGGAGAGGCAAGCTGAGTGGTGAAGAAGGGAGGGAAACAGTGAGGCAGCAGAGAAGGGAGGGAAGCAGCTGGGGCAGCAGAGACCACTGCAGGAAGCCCCATTCTTGCAGGAATCTTCCTGCAAAGAGCCTCTAGAAATAATATAATAACCACACCACTAACACCACAATAACAATAAATATTCCTGCCCTATGGATTTGTAGATAAGTGAATTATTAGAAGAAGAGGGGGTGATAGAAAATAAAAAAATTAAAAGTGACTTTAAAATATCAAGAAATGCAAAAAGTGTATATCAATATTTAAGAAGTAATTGGAAAAATGCAAGGAAACATAGATGCAAAAGAAGAGTTTGGACTGCTAATGAAGAGTATTGAACTGCTAAATAGTCAAATCATTTTATTGAATAAGAGCTCAATCTCCCATTATATCTTTACTAATAAAAGAGAAACATGTAAATGGATTGTCACTTCTCTACACCCACAGCCAGTCAGGAGTGAGTATGCAAATTACCCAACAAAGATAGAAGTGCCCCCGCCCCCAGCCACTCTGGGCCTCTGGGCAGCAAGCCTCTTCAGGGCCTCCCTGCTATGGTCTACATCTGTCAATCGTCCTTGCAGCCTCCCTGTGTCCAGCCCCAGCCTCAGGGCAACCCTCTGGTACCTGAGGTCAGAGCTCCCAGTATCTGATGTCTCTCTCTACCCCACCCCTGCCCCACTGCTTTGATAAACAAAACTCTAGTGTTGGAGCAACCCTGTGGGCATGTTTGCTCACTTTTTGCACAATTAGCACATCCCAGAAGCTGGGGCCAGCAAACAGGCGATGCTGGTAGCATGGCAGCAGCAGCAGGCAGCTCAGCTTTGTTTTGAATAGATGAAAGAAGCCACTTACACAGTAACCCAGATTATCAGATCTCCCTTCTCCCTATCTTGCTAAATCAAGAGGGGAGGAGGGATGGGCAGGGAGGGAAGGTGGGCAGGCAGGAGGCAGAGGGCAGTGGAAGAACAGGATGGGGAAGGGGGTCAATGGCATCCCACTTTCACAATGGGGAAGTGAAATGCACTATGGCACTCCACCTCTCCAGTCCTCCCCATCTGCCTCACTCCCCCCACCTCTTCACCTCCCAGGGAGCACCAGTGCTGCACAGTGGAGCTCTCCTGAGAAGGAGCACAATGAGGAAGCGGCATTAGAGTGCACAGGGCTCACCACTGCCCCCTACTGCACAGGCTGCCTGACCAATCCAGCGACATGCCAGCAGCCAGGAGAAGGAACACCTATTCTTGCATGAATCTTCTTCGAGCATCAGGCTTCTAATCTATTGAAATGATAATATATGGAAGCTTAAATGTTAGTAAAACAAACAAACAAACAACCCCCCCCCAAAAAAAATTGTCAGTATCTGAAACAACATGGGATAAATTTAATTCTCTGCCAAATGTCCACCCATCTGAAATATCAAAGTTCTAATTTCTCTCCAGCTATCTCTTCTCTGTTCTAAGCACCTTGCAAATTTGAAAGACTGCACTTTCCTTCTGAGCTCCAAGTGCTTTGCATGCATAAGAGAATAATTACAGAGATACTCAATTGATCTTGGTGTTAAGCAGCGCTATCCCTATTTTATGGAAATGGAATTAGAATTGGCAAGGCTCAGGGGGTCAATCCAACTGGGAAAATAAAGACTATTAATCTAAATCAATAGCATAATGCTGGCTGGCCTAGTGCCCTTGAATAAGTCATTTAGCTTCAATCTCCTTGTCTGAAGACAGTGACGGAAGGTGAAAAAAATTATCAAAGAGTTCAAGTCAAATATGGAATGGATATG